>BMAW01012874.1:759-54105 GCA_019974015.1 Nephila pilipes
TATATATATATATATATATATATATATATATATATATATATATGTATACGTATGTATGTACTGCAATGCTAATTTGTGTAAGTTACGGTTTGTTCACAACTCGGGGCTCTAAAATAAAATAACGTCATAGAAAAGCATGATGGGAAATGTGCAAGAGAACCCATTACAGTTTGATTGGTTGGTTATTCAGACACACGTCACGCGTGTTTATCAAAGATCATGGGAGAAAGAAAATATCATTTCGGTACCACAGAATTTAAAAGTTTCCGCATAGCCTTAATATGGTTGACCATCTGATTGGGAAATTGTAATTGAAATTAGGTATCCAAAATCATTATTATGCTTGCATCTGTACAATATTGTTATGCTTAAATTGCGTAATAATCATAAAGATCTTAATGACCAGTTCAAAAATTGCTTTCTCAGCCAATAGGAAAACTGATATATTGACAGAACTTATCATTTATTCTTGGATGGAAGATCCAACTATAAAATTGTACAAGGCATTTCTAAATTAAATTTTATTAATAATATTATAATAAAATATTTATTAACACGAATGAATTTATTAAAAATGTACTAATGTTTTAAAAGCACGCATTGATTACATTAAAACTCATTTTTTTCATGAATATGTTACCTTATAATTTCATACTTTATTTTAAAAAAATGATGCTATTAAAATTGCATAGATAATAAATTGTTTGTTGCATAACATTATTGTATAAATAATATTTTTTTGCCAACATAAATGTATAAATAAGGAATTACTTGTTAACACAATTGTATACATTAAAGCTCAAGGATTTATAAATGGCTTTCTAACTAATCCATTTTCTGAAATTAGCTTACCCTCCTCCTCTTTAAAAAAATGTTCTTGATGTGATTGATTGCTTTGCGATCTAAGAATAATTTGAATGAACTAATTTTTGAGCTGATGTAACGAAGTTATTTTTTTTTTCAAACTCCTTTCCTTTGAATTTATTCCAACACATAACTACCAAGAGGTTCTCAAATCCTGGCACAGGTATTTGATGGAATACGGGTTTATATACATAGTACAAAAAAAAGAACAGCACATGATATTACAGGGAGGGGCACCTTAAACATGTCCCAACTTCAATGTCTTCCGTTGGTATAGTATAGAGGAAGAGTGAGATGCTAGTTTCATCATTTGATAGAGTTAAAAAGTACGAAATACACATATACTTGTTGTGTGAAGCACATATTTGAGTTGGGGAGGGCTGCGATAGCTTTGTTGGTAGATAAACGAAACTCTTAATAGGTAGGCAGTGGATACGATAGATTTTTCTGAATACCATCGCGTAATGGAGCTCACACATATTAAATCTATTTGAGCTCTTCACGTTGACGTGGGTGATGTCTCAGGTGTCGTCCTTGTTATGAACACATGGCACAGAATTTCGAGGTTTGTTGCCAATAAACCCTTATGTTGCTTGTAGTGCGACGCTTATTCAAGCGAACCAAATATTTTTTGAATAATAAAAAACGTTTGCCCCACAACTCTCAACTCAATCAATCAATAACGTCATATTAGAGAATGGGTTCTTTAAGTCCGACAAATATATGCTCTCGGAAACGTTGAATACACATACAAAAGTAAAAGTTCTTAACAGTTTTTTATTCCATGGGGCCTTTTGCCACTAAAATGTAGGCCATGAATACTTCTTGTTTAGATTCCTCTCTCCTGGACACTTCTTCATTGTCTAAGTATATTGTACCAATTGGTTGTAATTTAATAAGTAATTTGTACCTATTGGTTACAATGAAACATAATAAATATAACATGTAAAAATAGGATGCAACTTCCTCACGTACTTAACTTCCATATCACATAGTGTAGGAGATTTTAAGTCTAACTGGGCCTAGTTAACATCAGTCCATTTCGTTTAATGAAAGATTCTGTTATAACTAAGATGATTGGAATGGTAAGAATTTTCACCACTGTGCTATTTCGGATTCCTGGTGACAAGAGATGAAAGAGATTGATCTGAAAACAATCTTGTGTTTTCACTTTTTATTTTGTGAAGACATACCATTATAATCTCTTAACAACAGTGGTGTACCCAGAAAACAATTTTTTGGGGGGAAGGGGGGGTGCATATCGTTATTGCTATAACAGAAACAATATTATAGTTTAAAATTTTCACTTGGTTAAAAGTAAATAATACGCTATATTAATTTTATTTTTCTTATTTAAAACTTTTTTTAAAACTTAATAAAATTATACTAATTAGTATTAATATAATTTTATTAGTTAGTATTATATAGTATAATTTTATTAAGTTATAAAAAAAATTTAAAAGTAAAGACCATTTAAGAAAAATAATTAAGATACCATGAGAATAAAATTTGCATTTTTCGAAGGTACAATTTTTAGGGATGCACCCCTCTCTCCCTCTCTTTATCTACAAACACTGAACTAGAGACACTCTTTCAGAGACAGTAAAGATTTTTCTATTATTTTCTCAAGAATCGGCCTAGTAGAAATCCTTTTTCTCTTCATAATAATAAAAAAAATAAGCATGGGGGGGGGAAGTTCTTATGTTTAAAATTTAAAAATATCTATCATAGTATAACAAAAGAACTATCCTGAAATATTTCAAATTCGATAAAAATCCTGGGTGGTGCATATGTCTCTCTGCACCCCCCTCCCACACAATTAAATATATATATTCTAACACTCTAAATGTACTCTAAATTAACATAAAAAAAGTTGATGAAGGTTATTTTGTTTAAAAAATCAGCCTGTATTATTGTTAGTTTCTCCATTTCAGTTACTTCTGTTGTAGGCTGTAGCCCTGGTCACGTGTTTTACCACAGACTATAATCCAGAGAAGTGTTTCGTTCGGAATGCTGTTATTTGATTGTATTATATAGAATATAGTTTCCAAGTCGCCTATCGTTAAAGGAAGCAGAAGCGGTAAATCAATGGTCGCGAGGAGCGGGCCAGCATTGCTTCTGTTGAGTGGAGTTCTTTAAAGACCCATTGCGCAGTGAGACTGATGCACGTTAAATCTGCCGGGGCTCGAAATCCTCATGTTGGCAAGGAAAGAGGATCTTTTGAACGTGGCTCAAAATTACGAGGGTCGCCATTAGCCCTCGAGTTGCTTCTAAGTGCTACGTTAATGAATCAGATACTCAATCACGTTTGGAAAGTCACGTATCAGTTCAAATATCATCTTCATAAACACCCATCCATTCAACTACCTCTCTTTTAAAATAAAGTACAGTATTACCATCTGGTACGTTTGCATAACCTGTTGTGGACGCGGTAGACTATTAGTCATGGTCGCGGACTCACGTTTTCTTTCCTCAAGTCATGGGTTCGAGTCCTGATTCCACTTAAGACCCGCCATGTAGCGGGACTGATACACATTTAATCTGTTCGAAGTCCTAAGTCCTGCCTCTGGCTTGGTATGGAAGTTGAAGATGTAGATGCAAACTCTCGTGTCGTCTTCGTCACTTGACCAAAGTTTAAAATCACGAGGTCTGTCGCGAAGAGCCCCTGTGTTGTTTCTCAGATTGACGTTAATAAGCATTCACAATTACATAACCTATTTAAAATTACACCGAATCCGCTTTGTGCCCGTCAGAAATAGACAGAAAGAAAATGTATAGTAAATTTATGTATCGAATTCCCGATTATAACTTTTTCTCTATTTTATCTTTTCATTAACTGCAAAAATATAATATCTTCCTGATAAATAATCCTCATTTTAAAGCTTTGAAAAATGTTACTTTCACTTAAAAGTTTTTTGTAGAGAAGAAAACGTAGGAAGTCAATTTCTTTCTCACTCATCACTTTTGGCGACGGATAGATAAAGGCGCGATACTGCGTCAAATTCTGGCACTCCTCTCCAAGGGGAAGTAGTAAAGGTCAACCCTTTTCAATGTGTTAATGTGTTTTAGAGCATTTGTAAAACGCGCTGTTGGCGCCATTTAACTGTTTTTTTTTTTCCCGTCGCCAAGGTTGGTTACTAAAATAGGATTTTACCAAAAAATTTAATATCTGTGTTGCATAATAAATGAACACAAAACGTACTATAGTATGAACTTCCATTTATTTAAGAATTTCCTGATAATAATATCGATTTATACATTTAAATCTAACAGTGAGTGATATCTTCTGGATTTTTGTTTCTGGGAAATATCTTGACGCTCATCTTTTCATTAAGGACAGCAAGGATAAAATATCATCCCATAGTTTACTTTCATTATCATCTATATCGACATTATTTGCAACAGCAAGGACATATTTATATTAGCGATCACACGAACAGCGAAATTACACAAAACATTCAAATAAAATAACACATATTGTACAGTTTCTTTTAACACAGTAAGTACATTATTGTTTAACTTTGCATGGTATTGGTGGGAATGTTTGATTGATTGAGAGCACAAGGAATGATTTCTAGATAACGATGAATATGCAAAATTTAATTGCAAATTCGTCGTGTTTGTTTTAATTATCCTATTTTATTGCAACAAACTAAAAATGCGATTCAAATTTTTTGAAATTTTAACCAAATGTTAATAAATATCAAAATTTTATCAAGTTAAATAGTCAAAATTTTGCGTAGTTGATTACAAATTTTTTTTTTTTGTCCTCTAGAAAATTTCATGATCCTTCATTCCGTAATTTAATTTCATTTCGTAAAATCGATTTAAAAACACTGCTATTAATATCTTTATATGTAGTATTAATTATTTTTTTAAAAAAAATTATACGACTGAGATAAATTTTTTGAAGCAGTACATATTTCTGAAGAGTTTTTACTTATTTGTAAATATAGTAACGAAATTCTACAATTACAAATAACGTATAATATATGTTTCTTTTAATTTAGATCTTAAGGGAAAAAATTGATTTTTAACTCTTTATAGAGGAAAATATAGATAGTTTTAAGTAAATTTTCTTTTTATAATAATTAATATCTTTAAAATAGTTGTAAAAATTTAGAGATTTGAAATAAAAATTGCAAATTCGAAGAATATTTTATAACATTCTGATGACATTCGAAATTAAAAATATTTCTTTTAAAATATTCTTTTTTTGCAAATTTATCCGAACCGCATGAATATTTTATTTAAATATTTGCCAAAATAATGTTAATACACATACAGCCATGTTTTCTGGGATGGATAAGTTTTAAATATTAACAGGGAATATTACACTTAGAAATAAATATATTGTCAATAATTCATTTACCGGTGCGTTATTTTAGATTTAAAGGAATCTCAAAATTAATTTTTTGTATTTTAATTGAAGTTAGCAACGGATTTTGAATTGAGTTAAATTAATAAAAGAATGAAATTTAGCTTAATGCTATCACATCAAATTTCTTTATCATACGCAGAATAGTTTTCATTAATCTTCCAAAATGTATTGACTGCCTTAAATTTTGCATATGCATCACCATGCTCATTTACAACGTAACTAAAGTTGACACTGACACACTATATTATATAATATATTACAGCTTACACAGTATTTACATATGTAAATTAAAAGTGACAATAGACATGATTATCTCACACAACAAACCAATGAAATAATATGATTGAATTTGTTTTATGGTTACATATTTGTTATCGTGATTAGGCATATGAAATTCAGAAGTTCAGAATAAACAGTTTTTCTCGTCGCTTTAAATTGTGAATTTGTGTGACATTTTATTAATAATGACGCATGACGTCCAACTGAATAAAAAGTCAAATAATAATTTCTTACTAAGATTTATATGATTACATTTTCAACTATGATAAGACAAATACTATTAATCTTCATCAATGCGTCTGAAATTAAATGCCAAACGATTTTTACCATAAATTCTATTCTGATTTATTCTATGTTTATGCTTCCATGGAATTGAGAATGAGCAATTTAGCAAATTACTGCATTTCGAATTTTTTTTTAAATGATAACTGTATGCTTAGCGTCTCAATGCAGTTTCAAGAGAAGACTAGTTTTTACCAAGTTTGTTTTAGTCTCTGCTGAAATTCTCATAAATTTTGCATTTATAAATAATGCTATTTACAGATTATTGCCACTGATAATGATTATATGAGATACTCAAACATGAAAAACTAATGAATTCACACGAATATTATATTATTTTCGTGCAGTTTTTGACTCCTCAGAGCTTCAAAAAGCTGATAAAACAAATGTTCTACAATACCTAACATATAAACGCAATTATAAACGTAATGATGTGAGTTATCAATAAAGAATAAAATTGAAGACAACGACTTAGTTGTTTTACTTAGTCTTTTTACGAATTCATCTTGAGAGATATTTACGTATAACTTTATGTAGAATTTCAAGGTTTTCAGAGTTAAATATGTATATATATACCTGAATATTAATTTTGAAAATCACTAAAATATGAAAAGATATTTCAACATGTATTCTCTTCTGAAATCTAAAAAAATAAATGCTTGAAAAAAGTATTGATTCTTTACATAGCTCCTGTAAGTGTGCTAAAGATTTTTTGCGTTGTACAAATTTATTAACTTTTATCTAACGAAACTCATAAAAGTTAAAATTCAATGATTAAAAAGAAGTGCTTTTATAGAAATGAAATTTTTTTAACATTTAATAAATATTTCTTAAATTTCATGACAATCATTCCTTTTGAGAATATTTCTTCAGTATTCAAAGAATCAGTGTAAAATTTATATATTGTAAATCCAGTAATTTTTTATGCGTTGTTAAAAATCACATACAGTGTTGCGAAAGGCTTGAATTTATCTTATTTTGAGAACAAAATAGAAATTTCTATATTTTAAATTGATGTGTTTAAATTTATTTGAAATAATTTTCAGGAGAGTTAGTTAATAAAATGATTTGAAGACAATTTGAGGAACTGATAAATAGGCTCTTGTAGGTCATGTAATCTTTGTTTTATAATTCTATGGAACACTACTTCATACCTTAAGAAAAACATCCTAAATTACTTTAAATATTTTAATGAATGATAAAAATCATACTTATAATTTAAATATTTATGTTTGCTATTTATATGAACTATTTACGACGATAATGCGAATTTAAAAATCAAAATTTTAATTACATGATTCGAATGGTTCCTCATCTCAAGAAATTATGATTGGCATAGTTGTTTAATTGCATTAAAATACTTTAGAAAAGCTCTTTTAAAGGTAGAATATTATATTTGTAAATTATTGAAGGTCAAGAGATTTTTTATATAACTTATTTTGGAAATTTATTATATGTTTTGCAGAAAAAAAAATACCAAACGTATTATGGATACACATAGCTTTGATTTGTTAAAATGTTTTAGAACAGTAAAAAACATGAATAAAAGCAAATATGTAATGAAATTAAATAAGGTGTATTGTATGTAAGAGCTTTTCTTCAATGTACAACTGAAATATATATATATACACCCTCATGTTACCAGACAATTTAATCCTGGTTGGTTTATCATTAAATAGCAAGTAACTACTTAAAACAAATAACAACTTAACTTAAGAAAATAAGATTTTAAAGGATGTGTGAAGCAACAAAACGACTGAAGTTTTTGCCGTGGAATATTTTGTAAATTAGATCAGATTTACTTTTATACGTAAATATCTTTCTAAAACAATGCAGACAATTTTGAAGCGATCGAAAATTTCAAAATGTAACAAAAGCATGTTACAGGTATGGTATTTATATCCGAGTACGTAATTAACATGCTAAATTCTTGGACTAAAAAGAGCATTGTTATTGCTCAAATTGAAGTTAAACCGATTGGAGAAAACAGACTGGAAGACTTATAAAAGGCTTATCGACAGAGATATGTAAAAGACAAAATATAACACAGATACACATCCATTTAAAATTTTTGAATGCAACACACATAGGATATACATTTCTAGCAGGCTTGTTACTGCTGTACAAATAGGAATTTCTTTCTTAAAATTTACATTGTCTGAATACAAAGACAAAAAATAATTTTTTCATACAATTACATAACATCTTTGAAGCATAAATGATTGTTTATTGCCACCATTCTCACTTTTTGTATTTCTGTCATCATTTGCTCCATACTCATCGCTACGACTCCAAAAGCACCAATAATATAACTCTATAGTACAAACAACAAGATATCATCTAAAGAAGGCTTTAAACAACTAGGAGGGAATCATGTATTTCTATATGAATAAGGCGTGTTTATTTCTCAACGTGGACTACTCAGAGTTCGATGTATGCAAGAAATGACTAAGTTCTTTCAAATCATTTTAAACAGAATGAATTGAAAACATGTAATAAAATTTATAAGAGCAATAAAACTATTACCTTTATTGTCAAGCTTTGTGTTCATATTTCGAGTATTAGCATATTGTATTTTTTTTCCAGTCTCATATGAAGTATATCTCCCAAAAAGTTTTTCGAATTTACAAATTCATAATTAATATAAAAATGTACACGACATGCTGCTAAAGATATGTCGAAATTTCAATTTTTGCCACAATGATTTTTTAAAATTGCATAGTTCTTAAGTATTGCTTGATTTTTTTTTTTTTTTTTCGAATGAGTACAATTTTATAACTGGATTGTGCTTGTTAATACTGATCTTTTTAAGTATGGAATTTAATAGATATTTGATATTTTAAAGGCTAAATTATGATAAATAAATAAAACAGAAGAAAATTCAGAACATATCCAGAAGAAGGTTTTTTTTTTTTTTAAAAAAAAAGAATCTTATCATTTTTGTAGCAATTAATCTCTGGTGTGAATCATTTAACACGGATCTAACATACAAAGCAAATAAACTTTTTTAAAAAATCTTAAAATTTAATGAAGAATGTCATTGAAAATATTTGACTTCAATTACTTTCATTCTTAAATGTTCTCGTTTGAGTTATTATACAAAAATAGATAAATGAAATTCTTTTACAAAATCAAAATAAATCTATCTTTACTTAAATTTGTTCGTGTTAATTATATCACTTAATCTATTATATAAATTTTTCAATTTCAATAATCTATAGCTTCATTTCAGGTTTTAAATTTTATTCAAAGAAATATTATTGACCAAATATTTAATAAGAGAAATAACAGGAAATCCAAGAATTTTTCTTAATCATCGCCATTTTCACAATAACGGTAATTTAAATCATAATATTTGAGAATATTTAATATTATTTAATACTCCTTTAACCTTTTAATTTAATCAGTATATGTAATAAATTAAAAAAAAAACATCAATAAATTAATTTAAAGTAAAAGTTATTTAAAATATTATCGTGTTCACAATAATATATGTGTGCATATCAATTAAATTGAATTTATAATTACCTTTATAGCATCTGTATTCAAAAACTGAATTGTTTTATATAAAAGAGTATACTTTTATACAAAAAGAAATAATTTTATACAATTAAAAATAAAGCCAATGAGAAAAAAACTCCCATTTTTAGACTGCAATATAAACTTATTTGTTGTTACTAATACAAAATAAATATTGCATTATCTTACTATAATTCTTATGAATATTTACAAATTCAACATCCATTTAGCATATGTTGAGGAAACTGATTGTCAAATAAAAATAGAGTTTATATCTCTTTATTATGAAATGCTAATAGCTCTTAAGCAAAAACTTAAATAACTTATTTCAATAGAAATTATAAAATTACTATAAAAAAACAAAGCGATAATTACACTCGTCATTATTGCATGTCATATTTCAATCATTTATTACATTACCTATTTGGAACTAAATGAAGATATAGTTATATATACACATTACACACATTTTTGACACATCATGAGTTCATTAAACACTACAAATACATGTGGTCCCTAAATACTTTCAATTGAATACATGAATATATTTCAATCTAAATTTCATCTTAACCTCGTCAGTTCACACATACACACAAATCCAAAAATTCCACTATTGAGAATTAAGAATGTTTATCAGTTTCTTATTTATGCTTCAACTGATATATGAATTAAAAGGAATGCGATTACTAGAACTATATTCATACTTAATCAGTTCATTGCATCATGAAAATTTAGTGCATAGTAAAACTTTTTAAACACCCTAATTAGTAAGAATTTAAAAAGCAATAAACACTAATTTGCTTTAACGAATATAAAAAGGTACGTAGGACATAAATTTTGAATTTCAAAATGCTATTTTAAAATTCGGAATTCTTTTGCTTATGGCAAATATTAAGAATATTTTTGTCATCATTCTGAATTATCGATTTCGTTAATTTAACGAACATATTATATTACATTTTTTTTAAATTTTCATTTTAAATACAATTTTAATGAATGCCAGATTATTATGAGTTAGAAACTTTAAAAACATGTAATCGAATCACTACTTCAAAAACAACTTTTATTACCTTAATAAAAATATTCTTTTCATAATAAAAAAAGAGCGAAATTAGTTACACTTTGATTTCATTAAATTAGTTATAACTATAATCAATTAATTCCGACGTCTAATAGTTTTAATGAATTTATTAAGAAGATATTTTTAGTTTAAAATTACGTTTTTCGAGGATTAAAAAATACATGATTCTTAAATATTATTTTAGTTAATTTTAAATGAATATCGATACAAATATTGCTATTACTTGCCGTTACAGATTTTGTAAACGATGGCATGAAAGTTTTATAGAAGAAAAAAAAATTTTAGGTCCGAATTACAATGCAAAAAATGTATTGACAAAGAAATAAAAAGTCTGGAAAAAATTTCACATTTTTGACTAATTTGAGTTGTGAATGTGCATAGTTTCCTTAAAATTTGTTTTTTTTTCTTGATTCGTAAAATTATGTATACAGTTTTTATTTTCCAGAATTTGTATGTTTTTTTTTTCTTTGCTCAAACTAATGTAAAAATTATGAGATGTGAAAAGAATCATTATTATCAGAGGTAAAAATTCGTTGTTCTAGTAACTTTGGAAATAAAACTGAGTGAAAGCAATGTTCTAATTTCCCTTCGAAAATATCGAAAAAATACATGGGAAAAAATAAAAAACAAATTCGTAGGAAATAACATTATTATATGATCTCTTCCCTTCAATAGAAGCATTTGTTCTATGATAACATTTTCAACACTATCTAAAATGAAAAGAATGTTATAGATATATTTATATGAATTCTTAGAGATTCTACGACAAGTTTTTTTCTTCTCCTAAATACATCTGTTACAATAAATGTGCTCTTGGTTTTTACACTGGTTAATGGGATTCCATTTTTTTTTTCTCCCTGGAAAGATTTTTACAGTCACAAATGCCAGTACACATGAGTTTTATCTCAAAATGTAATTTTCTTTTTCTTTCCCTTTTTTTCATGATTCGAATCAGTTTTCTACTTTAGCTGGTGCTCCACAAAAGTAATCAATCAATAATTCGTCAGCAATTAAATAACATCGTTTCGAAATTTCTTGCAGTGCATATCCTGCTAGCAAACGTGAAGAATAAAATTTTACATTTTCAAAAACGAATTAATGGCCTAAATAATATTCGGTATTCATCAGCAAACTTGCTTCTAATAATATTTTCTCGGCGTTTTATTTTCAACTGTTGCTATGGTAAAAGGACCCATCAATTCACTCATGCAACGGTCCTTTGAAAATATAGTTCATTCTATGCCTAATAGATGGCAGCATGATACTAAACAATATAACTCGTTTGAAAATATTGCTAAACTTCTAATAAAGCCGATCTCTGTCGCGATAATCACATTTTTTTTTGAACACGATTGCAACAGAATCGAAGGTTGGGATACATAATATCCTACACAACACATAAAGCTTGTTCATGCAATCTTCTGCGGTACAACACACTATAAACCATCTTCTATATAGGCTGATTAACACATCTCATTCTAAGTATTATCCTCATTAGATTATCCTTTTATTTTGAGAGGATTTTACTTTCCTTTCACACGATGAGCACGTTATTGTAACATGCACTCAGCATCTATGCTTTTTATTTGCAATTTTTTTTTATGTCTCCTTCCAATTTACTTGGGGAAGTAGGTATTGCTGCTGAAGTGCTTCGACATCAGCAACCTAAAAAAGTAAAGATATTAAAAAATATATAAGAATGATACTATGTATATATATGATTGCAACATTGTTTTTAAACTATTTAGGAACACACAAATTACTCGGGTTTTAAATGAGAATTATAAATGAAAGAAAGCATTCTAAACTTTATTATTCTCAAATAGCATTATTTCAAGTATTGCTTACTGGTTTTATTTAAGTTACTAATTTTGCTGTAAACAGGATGAAATCAAGTTTTTCTCCTTATCAAAATAGCAATATTATTTACCAGAAATTCTTCTATCACCTTGTTAATTTTTTGTTGTTGTTACTGGTTTTTTGTTTGTTTTACCAAATTTATTTGCAGAGGCATTATTATTCAAAAACGGAGCAGAATACTTTTGTTTTGCTTTAAATTTTAATCTTCTTTTTGATTTTTGTAAGCTGAAGAGAACTGCATAAGAACAAGAAACGAGTGATTAAGGCCATATAAGGATTCTTTGAGATAAGAAATGATTAAAATTATGATACTGAAATTCATGCAAGTCCTATGAAGTTCACTATAATGCTAGGGCTCTGGAAGAAGATTTCGCTTTAAAACAGGAAAATATTAGAATTATTTGAAAATATATATTGCACGGGACATTTTTTTCAGTCAAATAAAGCCAATCCCTTATTTTAGTTCATAAATAAGAGTCTAATAATCTTTTTTATATGTATTCGATTCATTACTATCCTATTTAATACAAACATGTCGTTTCCCAGTGGAGATTCTCAAAGAAAAAAAAAAAAAAAAAAAAAACCAAATATTATTCCCCCGGAATTCTCGAAATTACATTCAGTCACCATGTAATAGAGGAGAAATGGTTGAAAGGATTTCTTCTATTACACATTTCCACATACATGATCTGTAATAGTGGGTGGACTCCACTGGGTGTGGGTGATATTCATAGGAATTGCATAATGAAACCTTCTATTTCTTTCAGAAGACGGAACAAGATAACGAATAGAATTGGTTGAATGGTAACAGGAAATGAAATCATTTTATTAAAAAAAATATCTATTGAAAGTACATTTCTCCTCTGTTCTATTTTGAGGGCATTATTTCTAAATGCTATTTTTATAAATATTTATTTAATTAAAAAGTTTTTATTTTAAATGAAATATTTTTGACTCATTTTTTTAAATTAAGTCTTGCGGTAAGTACAAGTCGAATATAATTTTTGATCTGAATTAACCTTTGAGTAAATAACTAATAACAAATCAAATTGAGTGAATAATGTCAGCAGCTTCCCACACCGTTTAAATTAATATTTATAAAAACGCATATTTTTATTAATAATATTTATGAAAAATCATATTTCTATAAATAATATTTATAAAAAAGAATATAAATATACATAAATCATCAATACCAAGCCTGTAAAGAATTACGTATGTATACACAGAAAACAACTTTTCTTTGAAAAATTGATGAAGGCGACAAAAAGACTTTCACCATTAAGATTTAATGAGCTAAATTGTTAACCGCAAAATTTTAGAGTGAAATACAATTAATAACTACGCGAAGATATTAATAGTGTGTAACTGTCTCTCATGCTCTTTGCTTTTCGATCAATTTTGGGGAAAGTTTTGATTCGTCTGCTTAATAATACTGTGTTTCATTATTAAAAATGCTAAAATAGGTTCTTGTATAGTCTACTGAAAATCTTTTCTAATAAAAAAATTTTTTTTTTTGAATAGGAGTGTTATTATTATTATTTTTCTTAGAACAATAGTCATGGTAATATCATCTCCATTAATCGAATATTCGAAATGGGATAAGTTTCTAGAGAAATTTAAAATTCCCTTTTTCAAAAGATACACCGGACGTTTTTTGAAATGAAACTTGCTCGTTTCAATTATTTTAGAAAAAAATCTGAGGTACTTATTTTCAGTTGATGAGGCAATATTATTTCATTCAAGAACTTTTTAAAGCTGAGACGTTGGGCTCTTCACTGACCTTGGAGACTTTAATTGAGAATGATTGCATGAAATAGCTACTTCTTCCCAACCAAAATGAAACGTGATTATGTTAATTAGATGCAGGTGAAACAAAGTGAAGTGATTCAGATAGGATGTTATATAAGCAAAGGGAAATTTAGAGGATAGGGGGAAAGTAAGGTTAGCTCTGAGAAAATTACAAGCAAGGAATCAATAATATCAAGAGATGTTACTGGCGGTAGCTGTCTCAGAGAATTTGACAAATCAAAACAACCTCAATTGGTAAGGTTTTGTTAAGAGCGTGTTATTTTAATAATATTTGAATAGGTGGGTTAATCCCAAGGCCAGAGATATCTAAAACTCATTAAATATTATATTACAGTAATTGATAAATAAACAGTTGAGTTGGAACTGACTTGCGTGTTATTGTATAGTTTATTGAATCTTTTAGAGTTAGTTATATTTGATTATATTATGACACAAGAGTCGGGTAGAAGTAATGTAACACCACAAAGTCTGCTACAATACTGACTGTTCGCTCATTGAAGATTGATAGGAAAAAAATAGTATTAAAAACGAAATACTAAAGCTAGCGCACAATGGTTCTTAGTAGGTGATCTTGGTAACTGATTAAAAAAGTTGGCAGTTGAAGTAATAATCATTGTCCATTTTAAGGGACTGGCATAGCTACGAGCACATAACAAGACTGTTACCAATAGTTGAAGGTAACAGAAAAAAATATTTAAATAACGCTTGAATTCCCTAAAAATATTTCGAGTGATGAATATTTAATAAATTTTCATTCATATTAGTTTTGCAGCATTTCTAAAAAAATCAGTTTGGTAACAAGTTTTTAACAAGAAAATTATTGTTTCAAACGAGTATATCAATAAATTAGACATAAAAATGACTTTACAATAATAAAATATACTTATTGTTAGATATGTAAAACAGTAATATAACTGCTGAAATGTCGAAACTCGAAAAAATATAATCAAGAAAATTTAAATTGCATCATGTATATTACTTTATATATTTGTTCCTAAATATTTTAGAGTTAAAAAAAAAAAAAAAAAAAACACCGAAATATATGTCGACTTGAATTTTTTTTACAGTTTTTGTCCATCGCATCTTATTCCTTGAAGTTTGGACTTCAAACACTTCAACATGAAAAAAGAAGATGATGACACAAAAATCATACAGTGATTGTATATATAGGGTGGGTATACATAAGGTTAAAAGTCTCTGAATTATTTTAAAATAAATAAAAAGAATCAACTAATTGGCTTACGACAGTGTGGTTTGGATGACTATACTTTACACATCGGAAGTTTTGTTTGTGCAAATGAAAAAAAAATCATTAGATTTGCAACCATAAATGCTGCTATATGACTTTGAATTTAGTTTATATAAGTGTTTTGCCGCTGTAAATCAGAAATGACCATTCGAGATTTGATTTACAAAGAGCTCAAACAATCAAATTTGATAGTTAAGGTTGCATATATGAATGATGTTTACTTACGTAAATGACGTGTATTTACTTCTACATAATAAATGTATTAAATTTTTAACGGTGAGTTTTGTTTTTGCAATTTTACGGTGCAACGGCAGTTATGCGTGAAATTTGAAATTATATTTCACTTGTTCAAAAAAAAAAAAAAAACATTTCATCGAAAGAAACACTTTGGTCCAAACCGTACTATCGCTAGCCATTTAGTTGATTTCATATCAAATTTTTAAATTGGGTCAGGAAACTTTTTGTACACCTATATATTCATTCAAATATTTTGCTAAAAGACTAAGAATTATCCTAAAAATTCCAAGCTCAAAATCTAAAATACATGTATTTATGATAAAAGTTTTGTGTGTGTATGTGAATAATTATTTATGTTTTTCTTAATTTATAATACATAACTAAAGTAAGACATTTTTAAATGAAACATATTGTGCTGAATATATTGCTGTGAATGAAACATATTGTGCAAATGGTATTGAATAGTAAAGTAATTTATATTAAATGCAAACTTCTGTATTAAACACATGCATTTCAATCTTTGAGCATATTAAATCATTTTCATTCCACAACTTTTTTAAAAAAATTCATAGAACAATAGCAGAATATTATGATGGTCATCATAATATAATTCTAAATTCATATCAAATAGTATAGTAAAATTTATAAATATAATTTCTTTTCGTATGTTGATAATTGAGAAAATGTTTATATATTATAAACGTTTCTAAACTATGTACTTTATATGAAAAAGGAATTTTTATATTGAATAGAGTGTTGATTTTTCGATGAAGTACCTACCAATAGTATGTTCTTTATATAAATAGTAGTTTAATGTATTAGAAAAAGAGAGAATGATAATGCGGTTAATTATGTTCATATACTGTACATTATTTGTATATACAAACATATATCAAACATAAGAAAATATCAAAACACACCAGAAATTTGATATAGATGAAGAAATTTGTTTCTATTCAACAAACGGAAAACCTATTGAATCTAAGAATTAGAATCGAAATTACAACTATAAAATGCATCACATGGATTAAAAACCTTGATTAATTGGGATGTAATATTTCTCAATAGCTAAAAATTGCATTCTTTTTCGAAATTTTTTCCTATTAAATCTCGAAATTATAATCCCCGTCTTTACTGAAGCAGAAAAAATATTTAATTTTATGCTTGATATATATACTAGTGTGTTTAAAACAAATTTACAATTCAGAATCATTTGCTAACAATAAATTAAATTATGAGATGAAAGTTACGAAAGAGAAAATTAAGAAAATTAAGCATTCTAGTAGAGAGAAGAAAAAATATCTAATAAATGGGGAAAAAAAATGAAAAAAATTTAATATTAGGTTGAAGCTCAATAACAACATTTAGAATAAATTTCCTTTTGAAAATCAATTATTCATCATAATGTAAATTACGAAATGAAAATTACGAAAGGGAAGAAAAAAAGACAAAATATCTATTATATAGTCTGAAAAATGAAAATTTTAAACTTTAGGTGCGAGCTTGATAACTATATTTAAAATGTATGTACTCTTGAGGATCAATTGCCAACTGTAATGTAAACTATGAGATGAAAGTCACCTAAAAAGTCATTAAAATTTATCATCAAAGAAAAGAAGAAGAGAGAAAGACAATATTGCTAATTAACAACCGCATAAGAATCGAATGAAGTAAGTAATCGCAATTTAAATTTGTGTGAACAAAATGCAGAGCAGAACCTATTTCCAGAACAAACAAAAAAAAAAAAAAAAAGAAGAAAATTCAAATTAAATTCTAAACCGCAGGAATCTTATTCCCGAAAGAAAAGAATATATTGTTTGGTTTTATGGCATACATATTTTAACGTATAAATAAAATAATAAACGTATTTATACTTCATCAATATTATTTATTTTTCTTTTAAGTACCACACTTCTGTTTATAATTATCAATCTGTAATGAATAAATAATAAGAATAAAATTGTTGCAGCACAATGCCGTTTTGATGCAATATGTAATAAAGATTCATTTAATCTGCTTCTACAAATGAACAATGCCGTTTTAGATGCAATATGGAACTCTGATTCATTTAATCTACGCAAGAGTATGACTATGAGAATACTTCGCACGCAAGTTGCGTTTTCATCGAGCGTCTAGGCCGCGAGAGTGGCCTTCAAGTTCGTGTCCTGATTCTTGTAGTGAAGACTTGACTATTGATGGCTTTTACACTTTCTGTTGGGTAGTGTTGGGTAGATTAGCTGCCATTGGTTGAAGGGTAAAATGAAGAGTTCCTATTGGCTGTTGCTGTTCATACTGTTGATGTTTGGAATACTAAGGAGGAGAGTGGGTGTGGACTATCGGTAAAGGCTATGCGGCCGTGGAGAAATAAGTTTTTAAGAATAGTTAAGATCTGACATAAATGTAATTAAGTTGAGTTGCTTTTTTGCTGTTTAATAAAACTAGGGTGGTTGGTGTGAGTCTAAAAGGATTCTTCTGGGACTTTTGGTACTTGGTAGAGATATATATTCTTCTAAATTTATCATATTTTCACTTTCAGTGGAATGGAGGTTGTCGAAAAAGTTTATGGATAGTTTTTTAATGTATTTTTTGAAGGACTATGAGAATACCTTTGGTGGTTCGATGCTTTCAATACGCAGCGTAGCTAGGTGTGACGGGTTTCTCGCCTTGAGCCGGCACGCCGTCTTTCCAGGATTTGTATTTGGTATAGCAATCCGAGGCGTACAGTATGGCGCCCACGAAACCGAAGAACTGGAAACAAATAAAAATGAGAAATTACATAAGTTCAGATAATATTCATTGGCAACATTCAAAAAAATAAAACTTTTTTTTTTTAAATATTACTAATAACTGTAATAAGTATTCTAAAATATTTATTTTAAGAATGTTTAAATCGGTGATATTCTATTCTTGTGTCACAGATATATTGTACTATTAATTGTCCATTCTCGCACTTTTTGAAATTTTTATGAAGGATGTAGATTTTAATAAGCGAAAACGGTAGAATCGACATTGACACTAACAGAAATTATGAAAACGAAACTGTTTGTGTTTAAGTTTAGTTGAAGTCTCGCCAGAGAGAAGTACGTTAAACCCATCTGAGAAGTGGAATTTTTATTTTTGAATCAAGATGAGCTAATGAGAATAAATGTTCAGAAATATATGTAGTACGGCCACAGTTTCCCTGAATAGTCGCCAACAGTAGTTCACTGGAAGAATTTCCCCCTCTTTATCAGGTTGGAAGCAGTGCCGGTAAGGATGCCAAGACATATCGTAACTATTTCTATTGCTGCAAGCAAAAACTACAAGATGTTTCTTATTAAGCGATATTTTCATTCGTCGGATTTTGAAATGTCAGATTCAGGGCATCATACCAACATCAAATTCTAAGTCTTACTGGAGAAATCAGAGGCTCTTGAAATATTAAAAAGAGCATATCATGTAAAAAAACGGCAGTGTGAAAGTGGCGTAAGCGTTTTCGTCACTTAAACATTGATCTTCAGAGCTGGCCCTTATTTTCTACCGCAGAGAATGCGACAAGCAAGCGCGGGCAAATGGAGAGCAACTGTCAACAAAGAACTTTGCATGGTGATTCCTTAGATGGCTACAAGATGCAATGTGATTTGAAAAATGGAAAAGGAAACAATTGATTTGCGTTGCTTGATAGGCATACCACTCCCTTATTGTTGAAAATACCTTGTAAGGCTTTATGTTTTCACTCTGGAACATCCTCCCTTCGACTTAGAACCATCATATTTTATCTGGTTCTTCGGCTGAAAATGAAAGAACACTATTTTACTGATTTAGAAGATGTAATGGAGTAGCTGTAGACCTTTCCGAAAATAGTTACCAGGAGTTCTTTGAACAGTGGAACAAAGGTACTGAATAGTACTTTGAAGGAAAATAAGGTAAAAATACTGTGGTATATATCTTCAGTAAACTGTCTTCTATAAACTCCGGTAACTTTTTGACTCTACTACGTATAGTTCTACGTAAAGTTCCACGTCATATCGAGTGAGAATTTTGATTCAGTTTGGTTTTATCAATTAGAACTGCCAACCTAGGTTCGAACCCTGGTGATTTCGTTTTGAGTAACTGATCATGGGTGAACTAAATCCTTCCTCCCTCCGGAATCGATAAATGCATATCAAGCGCGCATGGGAAATTAACTGGGGGTGGATCGTAGGGCTAACCACTTTGCATAGAAACTAGCTAGTAATTAGTGGCTCGAACCCAAAGGCTATGGGTACCACCTAATGGAACTTCTTAGATACGAACAGAATTTAACCTAACTTAACTAACTAAATAATTGAGCTCCTCGTCGACACTAATTTTATTTTTCTAAATTAATTACAAAATTAGCTATATCTGATTTTGAAAATAAATAGTTCCTACCGGACTCCCCCTACCAAAAACACTTTTCAAGAAATCTGCAATTAAACATGGCAAGACTTTGTTGATTTCTTTTCTCATTTATCAAGAGACATGTTTGCACTGTACTCCTCTTTTCATTTTTTTTTTTTTTATGAAAAGTTCTGTAACACGTTTTTTCATTTTCAGTTGCTCTTCGTTCGAGAAGAATTCGACGATTCATAAGCATAAAATTTTTCTATGACGTGAAATCATGTGCTTAACAGTCAAGTCCTCACATTGATAATGTTTTTTATATCCTATGCCGGTCTCCGACCTTTCAGTCATGAGTCGACGAGCATCCAAATACAGTGAAGAACGATACAAGCAGTCAGCAAAAACGTTGTCAGTAATACACAAAGATGAAGAGTTAAAAATATTGAGGACGGCAGGGCATAACCTGAGATATTCTCCAGTCATGATCATGTCATGGCCGCAAAGAGAACAAATATCTGTGCTCGTGAGTCCAACTCTATACAGGTGGCTCTATAGAGTGTCATTGCCCATAGCAAGTCCAAAGCAAGCCACTCCAACTGCTCTAATGAAGAATCAGGAAATTCTTGATGGCTTATTCAATAGGGATTTCCATTTTTTCCCAGAGGCCTTCTCACTGTATATGCTAAGACACTTAGATTTGAGAGTAGATGATATATATGTCTTTTTATATGTCGCAGAGGCGGAGGAAGATTTGGTTGCATCATTTGAGATCCATCTTAAGCCAGCATATCTGCCTACTCATTTCCATGTATTCCACAATGGCTTGGAATCCATTGTAGGACAATGCGGTTCTTAATATTCAATAGTTTGTCTATTTTTTCCAAGCAGTTCCTAGAGATCTCACAAATGGAAACATATGAAGTTGTTAAGAGAGTAATTGCTGTCTTGTGATCAACGAAAAAGACAATATACAATGATAATGTGGTATACATCAATACAAATCTAACTTTTAAATACAGTGCGATATTTATACTCAACAGTGATTGTCGAGGACCGCTGTTGCATGGTTAATATTTTTTTAAAATTTTAATTAAGCATGTTACATTTATATTCTTTCAACTGTTTTCAGCTGGAGGTGCCAGCTCATGTATCGTCTTCATCACTTGACTGGGGCTCAAAATTACGTAATCTGTCGCCAAGAGTCTTCGTGTTGCTTCTAGTGCGATATTTATGAAACCACGCCATCAACCGTTTTCGGTATTTTATAATGTATCGCGACATTTTTTTTAAAAAATCTATATTTTTAATAAAATTAAGTTCTTTTGCTTCTGTGATATTTAGAAAATGTAAGAAATGTTGTCAATTTGCTTATTGACGCTTATTTGAATGCATATTTTTGTATAACTCCTAAATATCATTTTAACTTTCAACCGTCATCCTTTCATTTATTTTTGTAAGTCTCTGAAGATGATACATTATGCATAAGATTACTGATAAATAATATACTTCTTGGAATAGGCATCGAATTATAATTCGATTTCATTCTTAATAAAAACTGTGCACTCTTACAAGTTTTGTTTCGAAAATATTTCTAATCTTTCCTGTTATAAAACTTAAAGCAGTTCTTATGATAATAATGTTGCATTTTAAGCATAATTGCTCATAAAACATTATATTTATATAACATTAAACAGATAAAAATGAATTGATTTTATGTGAACATTATTTTTTGAATTAAATGATTACATTTATAGAATTGTGCTCGCAGTTAAAAAATGGCGATTAGTTTCAAAAACTATGAGACATTATTTTTTTTCTAGCTTCTAATTATTAATTTTAAGACATTACATCATAAAACGCATCGCATTCTCTGATTTTTTTTCTCTTGTAGAAATACTTTTATTACATTTTAGTAAGACAAAAGTAATCACCGTCTGGAAGATTTCCAGTGTTGATCCATAACTTCAAATATCAATAGATGCAGCAGGTGTTTGTAACGATTTTAATATGCCTAAGGTTATTACAATACATAATTCTAAGTACCATCCACATGTATTTTAATACATTTCATACATATTGAAGCAATGACCAATTCAAATCTATCTCGATATCTTATGTAATAATTTTTTAAAAAATTAATTTTAAGTAGAATATTAATTTTGGATGTGGAATACTACTGGAAACTTTAGCATGGAACTGTAGGGAGCTTTTAAATGATGTTAGAGCCAGAAGAAATCCATTTTTATTCTACAGATTTATGTATTATAAATTTATAACTTCTTCATGTGTCAGCTTTATTGTGTCTCTTTCTACACAAGTTCAATTCCACCGGCCTGCATAAGTAGCATTAATTGTCTTTTAGTCCTTTGTCTCTAGTTTTATTGTCTTTTTATATTTTTTTGTTGTTAAATGTTTTATTAATTTGAGCAACATGGCCTGTTGTAGCACAGATGTCGTTATTGTTTTTATGTGGATAGTTGTGTGTGTTATTTCTTCTCAGTTGCTATAATTTCGTTATATTTGATGTAATTATGCTTCATTCGTCTCTTACTTTGCGGCGACCTTCTCTCTTGAAGAAAAAGCGCCTAATAGCTGCCCCAGTGGAGAATTCTTTTTTGGCACAAGTGTCTAAGCAGGTTGTATGATGACCCATATATTGGCAGTTCAAATCCACCAAAATATAACCAAGGTCAAGAGTTTCCCGTCGAAATGTATCTGATAACAGTCCAATTCCATTTTGGTAAAAAATTATTTACTATATTTGAGTTTAAATTAAAATAATATTCCAAAATAATACTGTTTATAACTACAATTGTAATACTTATGATGCTCACTTTTCTGGATGTAATATTAGACTGCCGAAGAATGCATTAATAAATTAGATGAACTATTTTCATTACTTAAATTTCCGTAGAATTTGAAACAATTAAGATACTTTTAAGGATATACATGAAGATATTTCTTTGTCTAAAATTACGTACTCAGAACATTACACAGAAGGAGACGTGTGACATTATTTATCAGAGGTGTTACGTGAATCAGAGCAATTGTTAAAGATTTATATACATTACACGTTTTTTTTGCTATGAATTATTTTGTTATAAAGGCACACATAACATAGATTACAGTATTTCTAAAGCGGATATTTTTTTAAAAAAAAAAACAGCTTCAATTTTCTAAAGCTCAGAACGAGAACCTTAATCACTGAAATTAAACACAAATCCAAATGCAGACAACCATCAAATAGCGTGGAAATTAGGTTTAAGAAGCGTCATAGGCAATAGAAATTGAGTTATGAGAGAGTTGGGTATATTATTTGCAGATTTTTTTCAACAGTGTTTTTTTTTTAACTACGAAAGCGAAAATAGCGCTACAAAGTGTATTTCAATTGTTAACATTTCCTAGGAATAAAACGTTTGAAAAATCAAGAATTTGTAAGTTCCTTTTAACTTATGTATTATAAATGTTTTTTTTAAAGTGGAAATTGGAGTCAACATGTTTGTGTCTTAAGACAAACTGTTTCACATATTCTCCTTTCATACTAGAGATCATATATAATTATGGTGTAAATTCTCATCCGAATCAATCATCTAATTTCAAATGGATTTTTCAGTTTTTTAAAAAATTTCCTATAAAATAACATTTGTATGACACTGCTCACCATTATACATTTCAAAGTTGTTTGTATGTGTAGAGCTATTCAGAAAAGATGGAGAAACTTTAACACAGGTGACAGTACACACCAAAACAAAAAATTTCATCAAAGAACACACTGTCTAAAATGAAACACCAAAGCAGCAGTGCGTTTCGAAGCAAACGCACAGCAAACTTTAAAACAGCATTCCTGTTGTGATTTATCGGGAGAAAAAGAGCATCATACATATATGTGTAATATGAGGAAGGAGAAGGAACAGTAAGCATATCTTAGTAGTAGTGAACAAAAGGCGCCGTCGCCAGCCATGTGATGTTACTCCAGCGTGCAACCATTCTGACAGCGGTAACATGTAGAATAATGACGTATTTTAGTAATACTGGAAAACAGACATGAATTTCATTTATGGGGCTGCACACGGAAACACACAGAGGCAGCACGAATATACAGGGAGCGTTTCCCCCCACCCGAAAATATATGCATACTTGTATCGGAAGCTCTGCGAAGCGGAATTTTTTCTAGTTTCCCAGACTGAAGCAAGTCGTACAAGATTTCTTTATTTATGGTTTCTTCTTTTTACCCAGGTTACATTTGCATGCTTGTTTTTCTCTTTTTCCCGAAAAATGACTAAACAAATCCTGTTTTAAGGTTTAGAAATATCCTTAAGTGTTTCCGTTTTAATTTAGACCTCGTATTCATTACTGAAAATTGTTTGCATTAGTAAATGCTATCACCTTTTAAAGTGTCCTCTATATTTTCTCAATCACTTTGTATGAGTTCAGAAAGAGGTTCAAAAAGCTCTCATACTAACAATTCATAAATTTGTAGTTAAAAAAACAACCAACGTATAAACAATTATTTTTATGCCAATGTCAAAAAGTACTTGAAAAAAAAAATTGAGCTTATATTTACAACAATTGTGTAAAATAACCGCCCCAATCTTGGATGCAAAGCTGAACTTGTTTGCGCATATTTTGGGTAACGTGTTTCATAAGGATAGGAGAGACTTCATGTATCTTTTGAGTAATGTTAATCTTCAAAGAATTTACTGTTTGAGGATTATTAACATAAACTTTGTTCTTTGAAAAGCCACCCCAGGAAAAAATTCAGAGAATGCTTAGAGCAAAAGAATGAGGTTTTTGATTCGTAGAAGATGGTGCAATATGCCACACGAGTAATGAAACCAAGGACATTCTCCAAGAATTTTTTTGGTTATCGACTCACTGCAGGAATTCTTACCCTCCTCTTTCAAGTAATTTATTCTTCCCTTTATGAGTGTTTCTTGTGTTTGTGTCTCGACACATCACTTACATCTATACAATCCTTATATAAAAAAAATATTCTAAAATAGGCTCTGTTCCTCCATAAGGACAGCTCATGAATCTGAATCACTATATGTATAGCATTTTACAGAAGTCACAAATTTTGCACTGCATTTTGCAAACATACTCGTAATTCGCTTGCATCAAAATTTTCTTCTACGACGGTCATCTGTATAGTATGTTATACGTTGATTTTAGTTTGCTCGATTGGTTATGGATTGGCCCCTTTGAGCATGGTATAAATTCTTGGCAAAACAGACAATTTGAAACACGCAATATGGAAGCTCCTTCTTAAATTTAGAGTATAAAAACCATTTCTAATAAAAAAATAGAAAGCAAATATAAGTGAGTAAGTAACATTTAAAAAAAAGAAAAAGATAAAACATTACAAACAAAAAATGATAAAACAACATTACAAACAAAAAAAATGATAAAACAACATTACAAACAAAAAATGATAAAACAACATTACAAACAAAAAAATGACAAAACAACATTACAAACTAAAAATGGCAAAACAACATTACAAACAAAAAATGATAAAACAACAATACAAACAAAAAATGATAAAACAACATTACAAACTAAAAATGACAAAACAACATTACAAACAAAAAATGATAAAACAACATTACAAACAAGATTTATTTCTTACCCCCGCTGCAGCCCAAGCATCATCTCTTCCTCCTTTGACGGCCACAACCAGAGCAGCAATCATGTAAAATAACGTCCACGTCGCGCAGTACAGCAGCTCCTTCAAAATATATTCGGATATTTAACATCATTGTTAAGTTATGCATGCGAGTGATTATCATTAGAACGGGGTGAATAATCAACAGGTCTCAAAATGATGCAACTGAAAATTGAACTCTTCAGAAATATTGGGAAAAGTTTGAAAAAATTCTCCTTTTTTGCAAGGTATTACTCGTTTTCATATTTGTAAAACTTTTTGAAAAATAGTAAATTTAAATTTAGTTATAATTTTGTAATAAATCTGTATTCGAGTACTTTGAAAAAAGGAAAATTCGAAATTCGTTTCAATCAAATTTTGTTTAAATTGAAATTCATTTAATGATTTAAATAAGCACTTTAGATTTTTGTTTTATGCAACACACTGTTTTTATTTTGACATTACGATTAGTAAAAAGTAAATTGTAATTATATAATATTAGACAAAAAAAATTATTCAATAAGGATTAACTACATGTTTCCTGCAAAATTAGATTTTTATATAAAATACAATTTTTACTTTTCAATTTAACTCAAAAGGTTGTTTGTGATAATTTGAGTAATGTTTGTTGTTTCATGTGATTTTTTATATTGTTTAGAAGAGCCCGTAGTAGGATCTTTAAAAAACTCGCATTACAATTAAATTTAAACAATTTTAAATATTTAGCAAGAAAGTAACTTAAACAAAATTCCAGTGTCGCTATTTTGATTTGAAATTAAATAAACATTAATTTAATTTATTTGTGATAGTGATTTATTTTATTTATATTTGATATTTGTTGCTCAGAGCTACAGAGTAAAAACTTATTTAAGCATGCATACAAAGCATACATACAGTCTCACTGTTATCGAATATTAAATAAAAAAAATTTTTCAAATATTTGCATTCAATAAAAATATGCAATGTTTAACTCAAGATTATTATAATTGCTTTTATTTAATGTATTCAAACTTCATTAAGGACAAATATTCCGAATAAATTGAGAAAAACATATAACTGACGTTAGATATTTACATTGATTAAAAAATAGATAAATAGCTATTTTTCAAAATTTATTTTAGAAAAATTAGAACTCTTCTGAGTTAAAAGTGAAAAATATTATCATAAATTCTCAAAATTCTTATATAAAAACTACTTTCCTATGATAAAAATTATTATCTTTATTAATAATAATTTTTACATTTACATATAGGATTCAATTTTTTTTAAGGATCTGAGATAAAAAATTATAAGTTTCAATGATTTGCAAAAACAATATTTAAAGTTTAAGTAGTATGTCATTAAAGCTTGTTTATGTTAATTTTATGAATGCATAAATAAATCTATTATAATGCTTATTTTTAAAATTACTCAAGAAGTTCCACAATATTGTCACAATACCGCCACACACACAATAATAATAATACGGTCATCAATGTCACACAGACATTTACTATTGCTATGGAGTATATATGGTTCTCAGACAGCGTATTTAAAATTAGCATTTACCTTTTCGAATTATATATATATATTGGAACTTAATGCTTGTAATTTCTTTTCTATTAATTATAGCTTCAAAACAAAGAAATTCTAGCAATATAGGACTTAAAATATTTAACGAAATCCTTAATTTGTCTAACTAGTCTAAAAATTAAAACTAGTCTTAAAAATGAGCACTGTTTTTTTTTAATAATTAGAGAGTTGACATTTTCATGAAAACTCACAATGGCAAGCCATGGGACAAACTTCAGTCTTTCAATGATGTGAACTAGGTAGCAAAGCAGCAGTACGCCTGTTACAGTTAGACCTGTCGATGCTACAAAGTTGAACCAGTTGCTGTTAGGACACCAGCTACAGCTGGAGACCATGATGCATATCATACCGATGATATTATTGACCTGTAAAAGCAATTAAATTTACATTAACCTGTATAATATTATACATCAGCCTGTGCCAGTGGTATGGTAAATTTCTTTAGATTAAAGTACCATATATTTCAGAATATAGTCTGATCCATGTATAAATCGCGAGAGAGTTCTTTTTCTGAAAATCTATTGAATGTTAAAATCCTGTATGAATGCAGAAATAAAATTATTAAAAAAAAAATCCTGTTATGTTCGAACATGTCACCATGAGGGTAAAAATCTTGCCAAACACATACAAAGAGTTAAATATTTTCATAAACTTTATATATATGTTTAAGACTCATCATAGATAAATTTTATGATCAAACTTCTCGAGATTCATTAAGATCATACAAATACCTTGTTAGGTTTAAAAATGAAATAACTAGGAAAGAAAATGGAGGAAACTCGCAGTCCCTGCAATTAATTTTCTATTGGACTATTCTCTGTATCATGATATATATTGAATCATACTAAAGGTAATTTGTAAATACCTTAATATATATCCTCAATAAAGGTTATTGACTAGAAATTTTATATTTAGCATTGCAAAACTTGGATGTCCGAATAGAAATTTAAATTTTTGAATCGTCTCTGTGAAAAAAAAATTTGCATCATCTTTTTGCATCTAGAAGTATTAGAAATCTTTATAACTAAAAGAAATATCTTGGCATGTTTAAGGCAGCAAATATTAAAGTATTAAATAAGAAAATCTATGATGAAGTGATTTTTGTAAATAAAATGAGCATTTAAATAATGTTACAAAAGCTATTGAGATACTTCTCTCTCCTATACAATTCAAAAATCCATAAATTGATACAGAGATTATACAAACAATTCATTGACAGACAGAATAGATTAAGCGAAAAGGAAATACTCTAGATCAAAATGTATACACAAAAGCA
The DNA here is from genome assembly GCA_019974015.1 of Nephila pilipes. Taxonomy (NCBI): domain Eukaryota; kingdom Metazoa; phylum Arthropoda; class Arachnida; order Araneae; family Nephilidae; genus Nephila; species Nephila pilipes. The sequence goes on from BMAW01012874.1 coordinate 29,160, forward strand.
GAAAAGTATACTAGAAATGATTAAATATTATATTACATATTTAAATAATAGGTACAATTTTATTTAAATATCAAAATTCATTTTAGGCATAAAATAAATTTAAAGTAATTCAGTTTTTTTGACAAGTATTATAATTAGGAAAAAGACTAAAAGTAACTGCTTTAGTCAAGTTCCTTCCCATAGAATTTCAAATCTGGAGTATCGATCAGGAGAACGGAAATCGATACACAGATCGTTTATCGATTACAAGTGCTAACGCAAGCTTCAGGCTTTGTAAGATAGTGATATTTGTCGAATATTAAACTGACCCCAGTCTGCTTATCGGTCATTAGCAACCATCATTAATATTCTTCGCAAAATTTCGTCTGTGATCATATCATATCGTAACGACTAATATCGATTTACATTTATCGATGATAGCTGGTATTTAATCAGAATGAGGAAGTAGGAGAAATACTGAAATGTAGGAATTCTTAAAGAGCTGGATATATGGGATATATACTGAAAGAATAAAATGACATTTTAAGTTCATATCGTTAATTAAAATGACACGGGATTCAGAAAATTAAAATCTCTAATTGTTCTCGGATCTTCATGAAATTTAATGCAAATTGATTCGTTAAATTTTATTTGTATCTTATATATATATTATTTTTTTAAAATTTTATTCTTAAGATTTTGAATAATCAAAATGTTTTGTAATTTTTATTATTAATATATTTAATGTATTTTATTATAATATATTAATATATTTAATTTTTTTTCCTTGTGACTTAAATTAAAAGAAATTTTTTTTCATTAAAATGTTGACTCATTTTTAAACACAAAATAAATAATTAGAGAAATGGAATTTAGAATAGAAACCTTAATTTTGTCCGAAAACAGCTATGTATTTTTATCTAAAAAATCCCACTATTAATTATTTTTAAACTGTGTACTTTTTTTAAAAAAATCATTATTATAACCAAAAATTCATGAGTGGTTTTTAAAAATATACTGTAAAACGAAGTTGTAAATTTTTTAGATTGTCTAATCGAAGTTTGTATTGCAAGGCGCTTAACAAAATTTTTTGAAAGAAAAATGAATGAAATAAGCTGGAGAACCACTGAGTCCTTCAGCACGCACGTACGCGCACACAAAAACTTCAGATAATTGAAAATTTATTTCAATTGAATATGTTTTGTTTCTGATGATAAATAACAGCTTATTGGACTTTTTACATCAAAAATTATTTTTCATAAACTTTTTAATTTTGTGCCTCCTTTGCTCCTCTTTAAGTAAAAAAATATTTCGAAATTTAAATGTTATTTAAATATTCTCATTATTGCAAACATAATTAGTTTTGTTTTATTGATATATATATTTACACTATAAACATTAAATATTTGAAGCATAACTATTCAGCTAAATTAGTTACATATTTGAAGTGTAATTAGTTGTTTACAGTAAATGTTTGACATTGTTTCGTGTGATGTTAAATATTTTACGATCTCTTGAAGTATATATTAGTTGTTTGTAATTAGTGTTCCCATACGTTTGACTTGGTGTAATTCATATTGAATGAGAAAGCGTTACTAGACAATTAGCAATGATTAGTTTTTGAATGAGAAAATGAAATAATAGAACAACAAACATTAAAACACACTTTTAAACAAAAAATATAAAAATAAAAATCTATACACAAAATTAGTTTCATAATTAATTTTTAAAAAAGTGTTACAGTTAATTTTACATTTGCGTTTCAACTTTGTTAGTTTGTTTAACTTGATGTGATAACAAATCACACCAAAAGACTAATGATGATGCTCAAGTACTATTTAATTATAATTTCTAACCGTATTTTTTACTTGACTTAGATAGATCCAGATAGTTTAAGTAGTTATTTTTTTTATTTAACTTAAATAAATCGAAATTTTCGTCATGAGAAATGCGATAAAAATAAGCTTCAAATTGAGGTAAAAACAGAAAAACAACCCAATAGAATTGTGAACACAATGCAATTTTTCCAACTAAGAAAAGCGGCAAGTTAAAAAATTAACTCTAATTCTGAATTCTCGCCAAATTTCAAATTAAATTCTCGTAACAGTGGTGGTTGGCGATATTTCCTCTCTAGTTAAAAAGTGTAATTGACAACATAAATATCTTTTCTGAACTGTGTTCCAGTATACTTTAATTATTTACACGCGCGTAAGTAACTTTGGGGAAAATACGTAGACATGATGCAAGGAATATAATCATTATGTTGTAATCTAATGGTAAAGTGTGAATGATTGTCAGCGTCGTACTAAGAAGTTGTACGAAGGCAATTGGCGACGGACTCCGGGATTTTGAACCTCATTCAAATGAGAGGTTGACGCCTGAGTTGGCATTTCCATCTCCAAACTTTCACCCCAAACCTATGAGAGGATTGACGATCTCTACTAGATTTAACTTGCTTCACGCTGGTCTTTAGTGGCAACAGTAAGGTGATCAGATTTTAACATTCGAAAAGCGGGACTCCATTGACAGTGGTGTGTGGGGGGGGGGGCGGTTCTTGAATAAAAATTTGGTACCTAAAAATTCCTACTTTTGATACCTAAATAAAGTACTTACCTAAATCAACTGAATAGCTGATTTGTAGCCCCCACTTGTTTAACTATCACTAGCATGCAGTAGGATGTGTATCGTATGAGAGACAGTTACAAAACTCAATATGCGAAGGCCTTACTTCGTGGACGACCAACAAACTCCTTACACCCTGACCCTTCTTCTCTCTGAAATTCCCCTCCATTTCCAATTTTTGTACAAGATGTAATTCCTTTACAACAATGTTCCAAACGATACTAGATCGATAGCGGAACATGTCGCCATAAGAAGAAAATCTGTGGAAGTGTACTAAGTGTTCTCTCTTCATTTTACAGCTACAAAATGTTTCGTCGCTGCCAATGCCGAAAAAGGCCACTGTTCATGAAGACCAAACAATGGTGGTCGTATTCTAGCAACTGATCGAGGCGAACTTTGATATGCAGTTCTTGATAATCAGTTCCCAACAATTATTTTTATTATTATAGTTGAAAATTGTAAAATTTACAAAAATATTATAAAACTCATATCCTCGTGAAATAGCTACACAGAAGCCGAAAACCGTACATTCCCTCCCCTTTCTCAAGTAATTCCCTTGCTTGTCGTGCATTCTTTCTAAGAATCGCAACTTTCTTAAAATCACGCGGGATAAATTGTTGAAAAGCGGGATGTCTGGTCACCTTAGGCAACAGGGCTTGAAATTACGACTCAATGAAAACTGCCGCAAGCCCGCGACCATAAGCTACCGTGGCCACATCTAATAGAAAAGGGTGCTTTTGCAAAATTTAGAATGTTAGAGGGTGGTTGTTGTTACCTCTCACACTCGAGGGACCGAAAACTGGTGTGCCTAGTGTGTTCTCTCTAAGGGAAATAACTCTGAAAAATGTATATTACAGTAATAAAGAAATTATATTCAAATAGACATCAAGAGTGCTGATTTGCATGAAGTGACATCCTAGGTTGTTTGATTGTGGCGCGGATGACAAATAGTAGGAAAGAAAATAACTTACTAATCGAAATAACTATAAATAATAGGAAGCTTCAAAAATTGTTATGAAAAACTCAATTTTTAGAATAAAAAGTAAAATAACATAATTATAATAAGAAATTATCCTTCAAGTATTGTTTGATTTAAGTAATCATATCATGCATGTAATATAATGACATCCCCCCTCCAAGAATCTAGGATCTTTTAACTTTCCTTTAGTCAATAGAAATTAATTAAAACCTTCTACCTTAAATTAATTTAATTAATCAGTCTGCTTAAAATTAATTATTGTTAGACAATCAATCAGTATTTTTTCTAACACTTGAAGGCCTGCATTATTAATAATAAATATGAAAATTACATTAATTCTTGTCACGCAATAGTCCTATAGCAAATGATCAATTTCGTTACTATATATAGAGAGAATCATAAACGAAGTAATTCAAATTTGTAGATTGAAGGAAATAACTTCTATACTTTTTATTCCATTTTAAATGTCAGTTTCTCCATATAATACTAATTTATATCACATAAACAGATAAAATATGTTTCACTATAATTTATTGTTTTTTCAATTACATATATATTGCCTTTTTACAACCTTTTCTTATATTGATTTTCATATGCAGTCAACTTATATGTATTTAATATAAACGAATTGCGTATAACTTCACTACAAGTATTCTATTATAAGGCAATATATTTGATTTTTTATGCCTTAAGGGGCTGATATACGAATTAATTTAATTAGAAAAAAATATTATAAGGCCTTTGTAAAATTAAATTATCGTAATTTAGAAACGATATCTGAAGCATCGCATAAAAGAAAAATTGTGCTGTCGATTGCTTACTTGGAAAGCGTTTTGTAAGTTCGGAGATTGCTCAGAATACGTGTTATGCCTCTAATAATTAGAAGAAATGCTTACCAGTGAGTGTCAGAATTCGATAGAGGCAGGATCGTTGTCTATCGAGATGTGTGGATTATCGTTCCGTGATATTGCCTATCGCGGTGGTCGAAATACAACCAGTGTCATGCGAATGCGGAATCAATGGGTTCTGAGGGTTATACTGAACGACATGAGGATTTCTACGCCCTCTCATGACTAACGCCTGAGAGGACAGACATATTGTGAGGTCGGCCCTGCAAAAAACAAACAACCCCATATCGGACCACTGGTCAGGAAATGAGCATGTTTGCAGCATGCCTAGTATCCGTTCCAACGGTGAGACGACTTTTTCAGCATCTTGGACTGTCAGCACGTCGTACATCACTTCAGCTTCCCTTGACAATGCAGCATAGAGAAAGACAGGGACTCTGGTGCGCCGAACGACAAAGCGGGATACAGTATTGGTACAATGTTGTCTTTTCAGACGAGTCCGTCAGAATACTGCGTGCTGATTTCTGACGGCCGTATACGTGTCTGGAGGCTCCGAGGAGACCACTCGTCGCCATTTTGTTTCGATATAAGCATAGAGGTCCTGAATTTAGTGTGATGGTTTGTACAGCCATTGGGTACACGAAACGCACGTCTCTAATTCGGATTGACTGTAATTTGAACGCAAATCCGAACATTTCTGACATCTTACAGCCTATCTTCCAGGCCTGCCAAACGCCACAATCTAACAATACAATGCAAGACCTCATGTTGCACGTCGGATTCTGACCTTCCTCAATAAACAGGGTATTCGATTGTTGGTCTGGCCTGCACGGTCTCCAGATCTGTCACCTATTGAAAACATTTTATCATTGGTGCTGAGAGACTGTCCCTCTACCCCTCCCCAGCTAATGCGGTTGGTGAAGTGTGTCATACACTTGAAGCAACATGGAATGATTTGCCCATTCCTTGTTGCTTCATCCAAGCTTTTCTGTCATCCAAGCCCAGTTCCACTTCATGCTTAACCGGGTAAGGGCTGTTTAACTGCACAGGGTGGTATATGTTTCTATTAATTTTGTACCTCGTAAACCCCCAAACTGCTTGCAAATTTAATCATTTTGTCTTCATGCCATACTGTTTACGTGCAGTAAATATCTTTTTTTTTTTTCAAACTTGCTTTCCTTCATGGTGTTATAATTTTAATGGTCAGCAGTGTAATTATATGAGTGATTAACTATAAATAAATGTTATATTTCTTAACAAAATCCTCCCAAGTATTCTTATGCATTGAACCTAAACGAATTTCATTGTATTATTGTAGAATAAGCAGAATGAATATATATTTTATTTTTAACTTATTTGTACTTTCATTATTCAGGGTATGTTAATGAATTGATTGAAGTGTCACCTTCCGAAACTAACGAAAATAGTTTGAGACTATTTGCATCTAAAATGTTTTAAAATACTAGTAGAACCCACAAAGTAGAACCCACAAAAGGAGTATAAATAATAAAAGTAAAGGAAGTTACGAGTGCAATAAGTAATAGAAAAAAGTATAAATTATTTAGAATTTTAAGACAATTATGAAACAGTCATTTTGGTCTCAAGATTTTCAATCTAATTCTTCTTTATTTCTTATTCTTCCACTTCTTTTTTAATGGGTTTTTTTATGCCAATCAATTTTGATGTTGCAGAGAATTGCCATTGTTTTATATTTCTTTAATTATTCTTTTCATTCCATAAAAATTATCCACATAAATTTAAATCTGCTGAACATATAAACATGTTCCATGCTCTTTCACGCAGAAAATATGTTTTACGTTATTCAAAAAAATTAAAGTATTATTGAAAAATTTACTTAATATGTTTTTTAAGAAAATAGTCGAATATTTAATTTAACTGCATGTTAAAAAATATTCCAATTGAATTTATGTTTCTTTTTATTATTGTTATATATTGAATTTAATTATTAATATTTAAAAAAAAATGAATTATTTATTTCCAATAAATAATAAATAATTAATAATACTTTACAAAAAAAAAAAAATTCTAGCACAGCTCCAGGTATCTTAGATAATAATGTATGTATACATTTACTTAAAGTTAATCAAATATAAATTAAACGCAAATATTTGCTTGAAAACGGAGTGAATTGCAAAAAAATATAAACTAAACCTTAATATCGGTACTGAGCCCACATTCAAATTTATCCTTAAAATCGAAATGGAATTTGAAATGCGTTTGAACGATACTCCATTTTCGATTTTAACGATCAAGTTTTTCCAATCTAATATATAAATATACTTAAGCGGTGCTTTAAAATACAAATTACTGCAGACTAAGCCTTGCAGCATCTCTCGGATTTATTGATTTGCTCTCTATAACAACTGTATTCCGAGCTCCATTTTATCTTTCCACAGGGAGAACGTTATTTTTAAATCCTTATAACGACCCATGCTCCATTTTAAGTGACTAATTACAGCGACCTCATTTTTCTTACTGGTGGATCGTCTACGATGACTTATGTATATCTTCCAAATCGATCTTTGTTATCAGATACAGGTAAAGCAAGGGAAAACCTAAAAATTTGTTTCTTTCCGCGACATGCGATGCTTGTGTTTCATAAAATGAGCATCCGAAATTGGTGGGCAGATTAAATTAACATAAATTTTGATAAAAGGATTTATAAAAGGGAATATTTATGCAAATTATACGTTGGAAACTTTTATTAAGAGGCGAGGGAAAATGGGAAGTTTAGTCTCCTAAAGCACCAAATGAGGCCTTTTAAATGAATTCAAGAAATGAAGAAGAAAGTATGAAATCTTTATCAATACATTTTTGCCTTGATTTCGATTTTTTAGAATGGCCGCGGTGGCCTAGTGATCATGATCGCGAGCAAGCAGCTGGCGCTGTTTTCGTCGAATCGTGTGTTCGAGTCCTGATGGTACCTAAGTTCCACCGCGAAGTGAGGTTGATGCTCATTAAATCTGTCAATATTAAATACATACAGAAAAGTTCTAAAGCTTAATTCGACTTATATGAGTGACTTCTTGAGCACACTAGATTATTAGTAATTATATGAATCAATGTCATAAATCTCTCTCATTAAATTAATTTCCTCACTATTCTCTCGCTTTAGATTATTCCCTTACTTCCCTCTCTATAACTTCAAACAGCAGAGAATATCTGATGTCTAAGATTAACTATAATGCCAGAATATTGAAATAAGTACATATACCTGACAGGAGATGATTTATAAAGTACCGATACATTTCAGTAAATCTAACTGAAAGTTTTTGAAAATATACAGTTTTAGATCAACTATAGAGTAGTCCGCTTCTAAAATTCCTAGCATTAATTCTACCAACGATTTTAAAAAGATTCTCCTACTTTATAGCATGTTTTGTATATGAAAGTTATTGCTTTAATGTGAGTGTGAGAAGAGAAGATATTATTAAGTTAATATGAGAAGAAAAGAAGTTATTACGCGAAATTAGTATAAAAAGAAAAGAAGTTATTAAGAATTTAATGTTGGAAAGAATATATTAAAATGTTAATGTAGGAAACAATTTATTATTATGTTAATGTATGGAAGAAAATATATTAATATGTTAATGCAAAGAAGAATACTTTAATATGTTAATGCAAAGAAAAATATATTAGTGTTATTTAAAGAAAAAGTTATCAAGGAGTTAATGTAAAAATGTATATTAAGGATTTACTGTAAAGGAAAAGTTATTAGGAAATTTACGCATTCTGTACTGTGATTTTAGCCTTATTTAATAACTTTATGAATAATCAGTATTTCTGTGGATTAAAATTTATAAAAATGAAAAATTTTGCAAATCGTTGCATGTATAGTAGAATATATTTTTAAACAGAAACAATGTAAATTTTAAAGTTTACTTGATTAATGAGTTTTTTAAATATGGCTTTAATATATTACGGGTAACAGTGTGCTCTTCCTTTGATATTAATGATCCTAATCCAATACTTTTCCGTACTGAAAAATGTCCCAATTATTATAACGTTGGATTCCTTATAGTGCATACTATGTCCTTTTATTATAGGAATTTTAGCATTTAGAAGATATTACATAGATTGGTGAGCTCTAATAAGCCTTCTGTTAGCTTTATATATATGGTAATGACATTACCAATAGTAAATAAATATTTCTTAAATGATTAAATTAAAATTTCTAAGATAAATTGACTATCTGCTCGAATCTCACTTTATTGTTTATTCTATTGCCATCTTGTTTATTCTATCATTTTATTGTTTACTCTACTCAAAATATATAAACTTCTCAAGCCTTAAGACAATGTCAGTTTTAAACGATAACAAAGAATGAAAGCAAATGATTATTTAATGAAACAATTATTAAATTAAATATTAATATTAAAGCAAACAAAATATTAAAGAAGATAATAAGTTATTAAAACTAGCATTAATATTCCGACTAAATATTAAAACTAAAAAAAACCCGATAAATTATGAAATTAAAATAAATCTTTGGAATGATGTAACTATTATTGCTGTAAGATTAAAAAAATGAATCTTTACAAGTTGATCAATTCTAGACAGAGATATACCATTTTGCTTACTTTAAACACGTAATGTAAAAAATATCTATTTGTTGATACAGTTTAGGAGAATGTGTAAGTAAAATAGACTGACTGAAAATAAAATGGATTAAAAACAAAATGCACTGTTGTCTATGAGACAGTGAGATCAATATATGATATACCGACACATCTCGATAAATGTTCCAAGTTAGAATTCTTTTCTTTAATATTAGGCGATGACTCTCTTAAAAAGAATCCCCACCTTTTGGTTAACTTTTTATTCGGACGGTCATCGTTATTTAATCCCCCGAGTAGTCCTTTCTTATCTAACACAAATATTGCAACGGATATCATGTGACCTGAATTCGATAATGATGACGCCGCACCTTCTGATCGATATGAACAGATATTCAAGTGCACCAGACCCTCCCACTCAGGTATAAAAGTCATTTGCTGAGCCAGCAAAATTCGTGATTGCGTAGCGGAATGCTTCGGCTAAATCCATACAAGTGAGGAAGGAGCAGCTTTCCGGAATCGATCTGTTTTGAAAAAAGGTGATATGGACATCTGAATATTGATATTTTTGTGGAGTTTGTCTAATTAGTTATACCCTCCGAATAATCGTGAACGGAATATAAATTTTATAATATAATTGAATTCCTTCTTCTAGGCCAGTCAGATTTAAAAATAAATATAAATGTATATATTTTTAAAACACTAGCTCCTAAAGATTAAGGAAAAGTGCGATTACCTAGCCAAAAAACATGAAAATAATCATATAAATCACGCAGTATTCGTAAACAGTGATGCTGCATCAGAATATGATATGCAAAATAGAGGAGTTGCTGTCGTTTAACGTATTTTGACAAGTGATCCAAACCAGGCTTTAAATGCGTTTGCGATTTATAATAATAGAAAATCAGTAGTAAGTTAACCAAATGTCAATTTTTAGACATGAGTAATCTGAACCATTACGATAGTGTTCTTTTGGACAAGTAGAAGTGGGAGAGATTCAATCTCATGTAGAAATACAGTTGAGTGTGAGCCGTTCTGTAATCCATTGACAATGAAATGTAACAGGCGAGGAAGATCTAGAGCTACAACAGATGATCGATATTATCTAGTAACTGCAAGAAAACACAGAACAACTGCACCAATCTTCATTTGACCTTTTCAGTGGACAACCATTGGAAGGTATCCAGATCAAATGTGCGCAAAAGGCTGCACGAAACAGGATTTTACTCCAGGGGCGCATTATTGTGTATACATCTCGTCCTACGCAATCAATATTAAAAGTTTTGATTGAGAAAGGCCACACATCAATTGGAAGGCAAGTCAATGTAGGTCTGCACTCTTTCTGATGCATCCAGAGTTTCTTAGAACAGTCCAGGTTAGGAAAGATTTTGTAAAAAGATTGTTAATGTGACGGAGCCAGAAACCGCTATTATCCTACTCATATCAATGGAAGAGACAAATATAGTGGGTCAGACAGAAAAAAATACATTATTATTAATACAAGAGTTCATTGCATTATAAAACATCTTCTTTAATCAATGTTTTTAAGATTTTGAAATACTTATTGAATTCGCTTGATTTTTACTACATTTATATGAACCTAATAAATGCATTTGGCATTAAAATATAAGTCATGGAATTTCTAACGTAACAGGATGATTCAAAAATTATTTATTTTTGAAGACAGATGGAGTTGCTAAAGCAAGCTCGAGTTGACAATGTGTACTATCATCTGTTAGATGGCAAGAAGACAAACTTGACTCAGATTCATAAGTCAGTTTTGACTGTAGTCACATCAGGTTCACCATCGACGAGACCTGGAATCTTCATTATACACCATAAACCAAGGAACAGTCAAAAAATGAATTGTTTTCGGTAAATTTGCTTCAAAGTAAACGAAGACAGTCTAATCGACCATGACAATAATAGCGACAATTTTTTGGGATACGAAGAGCGTTATACTCAAGAACTTCTTAAAAAAAGGAAAAGCAAACACTGGAAGGTACCCCAGTTATCCAGAAAATACCTAGTGAATAAACCCGTTTCCATTTTCTGTTCCTAATATCCCATTCCTCACTCCTAAACAGATACTTTTCAAACCGTTTTCATATTATGCGTAGAAAAGAGAGAAAAGATTCAAACAGCACATTAAAACATATATCTTTTAATACGTAATTTAAGTCAAATTACGAAAATAATTTTGGAGTATTTTTCTATAGCAAAACATGACCCCCAAAGTCTTCATATTAATATGGCGAGGATGTATGTTGCCTCTGCTGAGGTTGACCTCATCATTCAATCGTGATTCAAAACTGAGAGGCATATTGGTTGAGTTAATTGACTTTTAGAGTTGGTCAAAGATATACAGGGGCAGATGGAAACACCTAACAATAAATAATCAGGAACAGCAATTTCAATTAAAATCTTTTTTTTTTCTTTAACAATAGAAAAAAGACAGTTTTAAACCTTTTCGGCGCACTACCCTTTAAAGAAATTCAACCAAAATATTAGTAAGCAGTCTACTTAGATCTTAAGGAGTGTGGAAAGATAATTTTGTAAAGACTGCTCTTACTGGTTTGATTTTGTGGGTGTTCTGTTATATGGAACAGTGCACCGCTAGAGCTCTGGTTAGTGCGTTTGAACAATATGGTGAATATTTTACATATGAATAAAAAATACATGAGTAGCAGATTTAAAATGACCCAGGGTGCACCTCGGGGAAGCTTGCTACTCTTCACACTCCCCAAACCTCTCCTTGGCATTTACAAAACAATTAAAAATTACTAAAAATATTACAATTGAGTTTAAAAATATAGAACAAATGAGCTAAACATATATATACACTAAAATATCTACACAACTATATCAACTGAAACATAGCGAACTCAAAAGAGAGAAAAAAAAAATCGTACAGCCCAGAGTGAAAATAACTAAAGCTAGTGATAAAAAGATTCTTGTTACAAACTACCCCACAAAAATCCAACTTTTAAACTTTTACAAGCAATAATTTTGTATCGTAAAAAATAAACGAAGTTTCTTGTAAAAACGTCTCAGCACCCCCCCCCCTCACCAGAAAAAAAATTTCTTGGCTTAGAGCTGCCATCTTCAAATTGAAAAAGAAAGTTCAAAGCCCATAGCAAATCTAATTTTATCCATTTTAGGGCGAATTTAATAAGTTGGAATGCAATTTTGCTCAACCAACCTTGTCGACAGAAATTATTTGGTGATATTTTGCCAAATATGGCTACCCTGTTTTCTCTTCACTGTGGTGGCTTTAGGCGTGGCAACTCTTTCGAATTATCCATACGAATTCGGATTCCAGTTCACCAGCTATTTTTTTTTTTATTTATGTATATATCACTCTCTGACCATGTTTTTTTCACTGTGGTGGTCTTAGGTGCTTCCATTGTGCATGTCTAAAATTCTCCGGGGGATTTTTATTCCGCTTCTGTTATTGGATATCTTCTGCTAATTGATTTATGTTCCTGCGTTTCATAATTCTCCATATTTTCTACCGAGTACAAGTTCTTTCAAAGGCTGCTAGTTCAAATTCGAAAGAGGTGAGTGAATGTAATTCAAAATTTTTGTTTGATTTGCAAAATGAAGGAAACCATCTTGTTCTTGAATGGGTTATGAAATCAGGTTTAATTTCATCCACCTACGAACGTCCTAAATGAGGTGATAGTATGAGGTTGTGTGAAAGTAGTGCAATAGATGGTTTTGAATGGCGTAGCAAGAAAAGAGAAAATCTTCATTTTTGCAAGCCGCTATTGCTTTTTATCCAGCAAAAACTAAAGACGACCCTGAAAATTAGGTAAGTAACAATTTTCCTTTTTTCCGCTTTTCGGACTTAAGGTTCTGCCAAAAAAAAAATCGCCAAATTTGGTGATTTTTCAAATCTCGCCAAGCGGTTGCGCTAAACTGCATTTTCACTATTAAATAAATTGCGAAGCAAATCAAATAGGGTGTTTCCCTACACTGGAACACTGAGACGCAAAGGGTTAAATATCTACGTATATAGAAGTATGATATTTAGTGAAAGATTGACTTACTATCTCTAGGATTTTGATTATTCCTGGGGTAGTTCTAAGGTAGCTTGTATCAAAGTGAATTCTTACAGGAATCTTTCCCTCAGGCGGCTGTTGAATCATGCCTGGAGCTGCCGTATATCCGCCCACTTGGGTCTGCTGCATAGCTTGCATCCCCTGCATAGTCATGGTGGGATCGGCATTTATCGTAACTTGAAAATTTGGTGAGGCCATTGTGGTTATTTATCTAAAACAGGAATTAAATAATTAATCAAGACTCTTATCATTAGAAAAATTCTTCAAGTTATAGAATGCTTATGATGAATCGTCATTCATTCAAAATGTTTATTAGAAATAGTGAAAAAAATATTAAACCTTAAGAATTGTATCACGCAAAATCTAAAAAAATGGTTTAGATTACCATATATTTGCACATAATTCTTCCACTGTGGATTTTTTAAAGTTTAAGATTTATGATCACTATGAGCTTAGAATAAAATAATAACGTTGATTTGATGCTCATTGTTAAAATTCTCGAAAACAATATAAAATTTTAGCTGTAGAATTCTTCTTTGCACGTTCCTAAAATTAAAGATATTTTTTGCAGGTTATTAGTTTTAACAAAATATATTAAGTCTAACATTCACTGGATTTAAAGTATGTTAAAATTTATATAGAAAGCGGCGGAAGACTCAAAAGGTGCGCTTGTTTAATTATATTTAATTAGACCTTTTTCGAATGTGGTCACAACAGAAGTTCAAATAAACAGTGGAATATAAAGAATAATCTTCATTGAATTTTTTTTAAAAAAGTGTAATTCTTCCCTATTCTGTGTATAAGTATGGTCATTCAAACAGTTTATAACAATAAATAGGAAGATACACTAAAAAAGGGAAACATTTAATCATACGTGAAAGTATATAAAATTTTATAAGTTTCAAAAAGACAATTATAGCTAAGAATTTGAAATAAACATTTAAAATTAAGCATTAGAAGAGGACAAAACTTGTATTATGTACCGTCTTTGCTAGGGTTGGGCATGATAATTACCTCCAAACTCGACATTATATTATGATTGCCATTAGACATTCAACACCTTCATTCAGCTCATATAATACATGTATATACACTATATATAGATTCTCATTTTCTTACTTAAACGACATCATCTTTTGGCATGTAACAAAGATTATTTTGTTTAACAAATTCAAAAATTTACCTGAGACATTTTTTTTAAAATAGGATTTAGGAATTAATCTTTAAAATCAGATAAATGATTTTTTTCATTCGTTTAACATAAAATACATATATGAATTTCTTACTCTAAAAACACATGCGTTTGGAACTCTTTTGTAATTATAAATACAGTATTTATTCTTATAATTTCATTTATGTTATTATCCCGAAAATGATTTTATAAAAAAAAGTAATTTAGATTTCTGCTAATCCTTTGCGGTAACAAATAAATGTTACATCTTGAGATTTGGGATTCAATTATTTTTTCTCGCTATTTAACTACTGTCCAAAACTCTAATTCGCAATCCAGATAGTCAAAAATGTTATCCTAGAATTTTAAGGGCCATTAACGATTTAAAATTATTTACCTTTCTCACCTGACAATAACATTCAAAATTTGCAGTTTGCTTTGATACGTAATTATACAAAGTTCTCAAATGACAATTTTTACGCTGAACAAAAATAATTTAAGCTTTCTTTACAAATTTTCTGAAATTCCTTTAAAATAATACACTAGAATTTTTTACGTTAAATTAGAAAGATGAAAGAATTCATTAGAATAATGAAAATGTTTCACTTGTCTATGCATGCAATTCTTTAGCCGCTAACATCTACCAAACAAAAAGTGAAGACTTTACAACAGAAGGGAAAAAAGAAGGATTTCTAGGTGTGCGAAAAAAAAAAGAAACTTTAATTCCCCTTCCTTTGAAAGGAGGGAGTTCGGTTCAAGGATTGACGTTTAGGGGTTCTGATGGGTCTCATGATGTAGTTCACTTGAAAGCAGTTAAGAATGAAAAAACTCCACCCTGTTTTGTTGTTTTCTATCCGAGAGGAAAAGAACACAAAAAATAAGGCCTAGTGGAAGCAAAAGTTATATATAAATATCGCGGAAAGAAATTACCCCAAATGCGCCAAATTGCCGTCGGAAAATGTGTGGTATGGTTAAAATAAAAGAAAACTTAAAAGATTACATCAAACTCATTGCACCCCACAATAAATACTAAAAACGACATTTAACTCATCGCAGAATGCATCCACTATTGACTCAAACTATCAGACAAAAACGTGCTGTATGCAACAACAATCTCAAGAAGATTCAGCAATACAACGTATCAAAATCACTAAAAAAATAAAAAATATTACTCATCCATGTAATGAAACTACTCTGGCTCTAAAACATTCCAAGGCGTCCAACAGAAACACATCTCCTTCTTAACCAAACAAAATGTTTTCAAATGTTCGGGAATGGAAATAGAAAAAATGGAAATGGAAACATAAACAAAATCCTTCATTCTAACATCATAACTCATACATTTCTAATCAAAGCGGGACCACCTCTTTGTCCGATACCATAAATGCTATTGTATCTTTTTTGCTTAGGGAGGAGATAAACTCCAAAAGAATGCTAAATTTAGTGCACGCAACATTTTTATTCAAATCTCTTGCTACACTGTTGGCCATTAAAATTGCAACACCATGAAAGAAAGGAAATACAAAAAAAGGTATTTTTTGTACGTAAACAATATGACATGAATACAAAATGATTATATTTGCAAGCAAGTTGGGAGTTTATTGGTGTGCAAAATTAGTAGAAACAGCTATCACCCCAGCAGCTAAAACAGCCCTTGCCCTATTAGGCATGGAGTGGAATTGGGCATGGATGACAGAAACAGGCTACTCATTCCATGCTGCTTCAAGTATATTCCACACTTCATCGACCGTATTAGCTGGAGAGGGGTGGCAGGACAGTCTCTCAGCAACCCATGACCAGATTTTTTCAATGGGTGACAGATCTGGAAAAAGGGCAGGCTAGAGAAACAAATGTGTATCGAGGAAGAACAGAACACGAAGTGAAACATGTGGTCTTGCATTGTTTTGTTGGAAGATGGCGTTTGGCAGGCCTCGAAGATAGGCCACAACCACTGGACGTACGAAATCAGAAACGTACGGATTTGCGTTTAAATTACCGTCAATCCATACAAGAGATGTGCGTGTCGTGCACCCAATGGCTGCCCAAACCATAACACCAAATGCAGTGCCCCTTTGCCGATACCGAAAGCAAAATAGTGACGAACGGTCTCCTCGGAGCCTCCAGACACGTATACGGCCTTCAGAATACTGCACGCAGAACCAGGACTCGTCTGAAAAGACGACAATGTACTAATCCTGTATCCCGCTTTGTCATTCGGTGAACCGAAGTCGCCGTCTGTCTCTATGCTGCATTGTCAAGAGAAGCCGAAGTAATGTTCACTATGCTGACAGTCCAAGGTGTTGAAAGAGTCGTCGCTCCGTACGAGTGGATACTGGATTTGCTGCAAATATGCCTATCTGACAAACGGTCCGTGATGCGATTGTACGATTTTGCAGGTCTGACCTGACAATATGTCTAACTTATTGGGCGTTAGTCATGGGAGAGAGTGGAGATCCTACATGTCGTTCAGTATGACCCTCGGCAACCGATTGATTCCATATTAGCATGACATTGGTTGGATTTTGACTAGTGCTACGAGCAATATGACGGAACGATAATCCACGCTCTCGATAGGCATCAATCCTGCCTCTATTGAATTCCGACACTTGCTGATAAGCATTTCTTCTTATTTGAGGCATTTTGAGCAAATTTCGACCTTACTAAGCCCTTTCCGAATGAGAAATTCTCTATTCAACTTTTATGCAGTGCTTCAGATGTCGTATCTTCCTCCTGCGGTGTGTAAATGCGCTTAAATACTAATTATTTGCATATCCCAACCTTTCATGTGATGTTCGGAATCGTCATATCATTCCTTCCTGCTGTTGCAATTTTAATGTCCAGCAGTGTACATACACTAAATATTACCAAGAGTGGTCATAGCGTGGTTTGAGAGCCATGTACAGCTCTCGTAAGCAAGTGTTAATAAAATATATGTAAGAATTTCAGTAAACTAAAACTACTGAATGTCCAATGTAATTGATTTATTTCATTTCTTTTCACAAAGTTATCAGTAAACTTAAGCTAATCAATGTCCAAAAGTAATTGTTTTATTTCATTTCTTGTTAGTTACGAAACTTATATTCAAAAACATTAAAAATATATAAATATTGCAATGATATATCAAACAATTTTGTAAAGATAATGTTTAAGGGTTAAATGTGCTTGTGAATGCTTTACGAATGTTTTTCATCTTAGCAATTATAGCTGTCAAAAGCGAATAACTCTTTCAATTTCAGTACGAAGATCGGATGTCTTGTTGATTTGCTTTCTCATTAGAAATACTTGCTTTGCGTATAAGTACATTTTGTTTGATGAGAGTGCCCCCGGGTGTTTTTCTTTTCATGTTCAAATCCTTCAATTTATTTTAGTTGTATGTCCAGTGTTTCGTTACCAACATTGTACTTCTTATAAATTCATCTGTTACTACTACTTTTAGGGGGAAAACCTAACCACAATTTGATTTCATTTTTATCCAAAATTAGATTTTTAAATCATATTTAAAAATCTTAAAATCTTTACTTTTTTTCATACCACACATATACTCTTATCTGTTTCTTATTTTTCTAATTTTTATCTTTATTTTGCTTTTGAAACAATTATAACCTGAGATTTCATCAAAAAATTGTTTGTCGCAGCGCAGCCGAATTTGGGTCTTGTGCTCTCTCACAAACACACAATCAATCAATTTAGAATATTTTTCTAGGGAAAATGTTTCCAAAACTCAATAGGTGAGCCACCATTTGGTTTTTATCTGTTTCAATCCTATAACTTCTTGAAGTTTCAGTAGCTTTAATTATACAGCCTTAATATCCCCAGGAATTGGTGGTGAGAAGGGTAAAAAAATAATTAAAAAATTCATTCTTCAAAATGTAAATGAGAAAAGTTTTTTAAAAAAATATTAATGATGACTTCAATGATCTCAAATCACTAAATATATCAGTAATATCACCTTACAGTCTGTTCAGCTTACATGAATAACCAGTAGTTAAAATATCATGCTTGGATGAAGTTTCTAACATTTTAGTAAGGCACGAGAAGATTTTAGAAAATATGCCTTTCTAGAGGAGTTTAATTTTGTCATGGAAATTGAAGACACTCTGTACTAAATCAGAAATAAGTTTACCTTGTTCTTGAAGCGGAGTTTAATTTTGTTATGGAAATTGAAGACACTCTGTGTTCTAAATCAGAAATAAGTTTACCTTCTTCTTGAAGCGATAAGTTTAATGATTGTAAGTGTATCACTGCATCTGTGAAAAATACCGTATCTATTAATCAGTTGGAATCTTGAAGTTCTGGGAAAGATTTCTCCTTTTCAATTTAGTTCTAGAATTAAGAATTTGTTAGCATATTGCTTACTGAGAGCCACCTTACTAAATAAACCCGCGATACATTATTTAGAAGCTTATCTTTTTCTATTTCGTGTAAGAAGGCTTTGAACTATCGATGAGGATTGGCTCTTGAGCGCATATGATAAATAATTTTTTTAAAAAATTACCATCTTAATGTGACCCTATTTAAAATAATTAGATTTTAGTTGTTTTCTATGAACTATGAATAAGGATAAAATTGGGATACAATGCGTAGGTATTTAAAATTGCCAAAATACCTTTCATGGAACCTCTCAAGGCTGAGACCACCAGTTGCGATGCTGATTATGGTTTAATCGGTACATAATATTTTCGAAGCACAGCATAAAGAGCATTTTTTGATTCTACTCCTCGAGTTCTATCCTTAAGTGCAATATGGTTCAATAGGTCTCCTTTCACTTCTAGATTATTTGTTACGTAAAGAACAAACGCAGCTTGTTGTAGTTTGTGTACAATGTCCACAGTTTCGTCTAAGACCAGACTCAAGCCTGAACAGTTTCGTCAAATCCTTTTACTTGTTACTTGAGGTGTCGTGTGATGTAGCATGTCTCGATGCAAGTATTTGTTCAGTTAACTTGAGTAACTTTTTTTATTTTCTGGATCTAAA
Source organism: Nephila pilipes (assembly GCA_019974015.1). Lineage (NCBI taxonomy): Eukaryota > Metazoa > Arthropoda > Arachnida > Araneae > Nephilidae > Nephila > Nephila pilipes. Next base: position 48,374 of record BMAW01012874.1, read on the forward strand.
ATAGAAATGACTTCCGCAATATTTTTTATGAATTCTCTTTCAGAATAAAGGTGTTTTGCCCGAGCAATACTGAAGGCCATAATAAATCCGATACCCGTTGTTGTATTTGTCTCTTTAATAAACATTGATATAATCCTGATTTTATTTCTTAATTTTGCTTTTAAAGTCTATCTTTTAGTTCATCTTGATTCGTAACCCCAGCAAGAAATTATTAGCTGAAATAGAATCAATTTGATTCATAATGTAGCTTAAAATTACTGGCCTTGATTTTATGCCAGTGTTACTTGACATAAGCGATACATTTTGATTTTATCTACAAAAAACAAATTCTTCTTCACACTCAGATTTAAATCTGCTGTTCTCTTCATATTTGCGTTTTTCAGACGTTATGATAATTTCTTTAAGGGGGAATCTTTGAGAAAAATAATTTTTTTCTTATCACACACACAAAAGTTAGCTCAAGGTATTAAAAAAAATACTATTAAGCCATGCGCTTAGCAATTTGTACTCACCGCTGAAGACAAACCAGAAAGAGGGCAAACAGGAAAAAATTGTTTTCAAAAATAAAGTTTGAAATGCGGCATAGGCCACACCCTGGGCGACAGATTTATTTGTTGGCGATAAAATGCCAAATGTGGAAACCTGGTTAAATATAGTGGTTGTGCCGACAACCCTAAGAGTACGCCAAAACTTGCCAACTTGGCGATTTTCAAAATTACGTTAAGGGTGTGGCCATCCATCTGGTAACCATTCGATCAAATAGTTAATTCCAAAGGTAACGAAGTTGACCAACCCTGCTATATATCAAATATCTTTTTCTTACTTTTAAAAGGAATAGCTGCGCCATCTATTGGTGAATAATTTTCATATCTTAATGGATAGTCATAACAGTGGGGTCGGAACAACATGTTTTATATTAAATATGTCATTCCACTTCTAAGAAATTGTAAGGTAGTGACGTTTTCTACTATGTTTGCTTCCACAAAAAGACTGAAAATAGTTCAATGCTATAAGTTTACTGAGAATATTTACGATTACGTTATTGTTCCTGGCAACTTTCAACAATAATAACCTTAGCTTTTTTTTTCCTTCTTTTTTGAAAAAAATATTATAATAATAAAAAATTTCTCTTCAAACTATTACTGGATGGAAATCAAATAAAAACGAAAGAGTATATTTCAACATATTAATTGAAAGATGACATTAATTTTTATGTCAACGAAAGGTCAAGAAAAGATTGAAAAATTAATCAGACTTTTCATAATTTTAATCCTTTTGTCCAGAGATTTTCAAATTATTTCTTCTTAACTTTTCACCTTCTTGGCAGTATTTTAGGACAAGCAATTTTCTAATTGTAACCAGGGAATTGGGGGCATTATGTATTTATTTTATTTCTTAAATATTTTCCCCACATGTAGTACAAAATCTTTGCATGATAATAAATCTGTGGAGAAATCAAACGTGTTTTCCCTTCGTTTGTGTGAAAATTTGTTTCAGACTTTGTGAAAAAAAGCATGGAACAAAAATGCTCTAAAGCTAAATTTGATAAAATGTTAATCGTATATTTTAATTTAATTTATTGAAAAATCTTTTATGTGTATTTCCCCCCCAAAATATCATAATCCAGTTCTTAAAAATTACAATTCCCTTAAAGTTGTATGAGGACGGTTCGGTTTCACAAAAAGTACTTGTGTTTGATGACAGATGGGGTTGCTAAAGCAAATTAGTGTAATGATTGTGATAGCATCTGTTAAATGGCGCCAATCAAACTGAACACTGATTTATAATTTAGTATTAATTTTTGCCCAATCAAAAGTTGATTGCTGCCTCGTTGTGTTGTCGTAGTCATTTTGCTCCGAGTTATCACCAACGAAGAGACTTTGATTCATCATTAAACATCAAAAGCCAAAAAGTAATCGAAATAATGGTTTACTTCTAGTGAAACTGCTTCAAAGAAGAGCTAACGAAGACTAAGTCGGCCAGAAAAGTTATGGAGACGATTTTTTGAGATGCAAAAGGCTTTAAATTCATGGCCTTCTAAGAAAAAGGGAAAACGATTGCTGGGAAATACTACAGAAAAGTTACCCTATTCCCCCATCTTAACGAGAGTACTTTTGGACCGCCTTAGAACCGCTCTAAGTCAATCTGGGACTTAAATAAATATTCTAAATATTCTAGAATATATATAAAAGAGTATCAGAGAAAATCGTAAATATACGTAAAGCCACAATGGATATTTTTGATTCAATGGAAGTTTGGCCGATAGCTTAGAAACTTTTTTTTTTCGAGTCTCACAAAATTATGAAAACATAACACTAAAAAGGAAAGAATGATTTTTTCGTGAATTGAGTGTTTTTATAATGTCATATTTAATTATCTAGAACAGGCCTGGCTAACCCGAAGCCCGCCAGATGTCAACTTGCTGCCCGCGGAGTTGGGTCATCTGATATAAAGATTTAAACTTTTAGTGCACATAAAAGTACCAAAGAATATTCCGCTATAAGTCGCTCGTATTATATCCTACTACCATGGGAATATCTCACTACCTGACTCAACCTTTATCACAATTTTTCTTTAATCTTATTCAGAAACAATTACAAAGCTCGTATTAAAAAGCGCACGGGCCATCTAGTGTGATTGGGCGGTATACGATGTATAACTAACCAGCAAACTTACGGAAGAGCGCTGGTGGGCATTACTGGACGTAGGGAAGAAAAAGACCTGTGGAAAATGCGAAATAGCAGCAACCAGTCTGTCTGCAGCAAGCCTAATATATTTGATACAGAAGCTTATTGATCCCAACAGACAGACTGCTAGGTTTCTTTTGATTGCCAATAGTTTAGCACCAGCTTTATGTTATAATTGCAGAACAGTTTTTAAAATTATATTTCGTGTAAATATAATGAATTCAATAAAATGTAATTTCCCTGAATTTATTGCAGAATGTTCTTGATTTCTCTAATATGGTTCGGCCGAAATATTCGCTTCCCACGACTCGAAAAGGGAAAGTTGTAGTAATTTTCAACGTGAGAATTTGAATCGACATCGAACTCATCCCTTGCGCGCGCGTACACACACACACATACATATATATGTAAGTCTTTTGGGTTGGACAGGTCTGATCTAGAAATATGTGCATGTGCGACCGCAAATCTGCAGGTTTTCCATCCTTTGGTTGTTATTTTACTAAGGAATTGTCAGTGTTTGTAGAGTTAATTATAAGAAATTAACCTTTTGATGCAATAATTTTAGATACTCGACTTCAAATTAATTTCAAAACTTACGATCAAGCAAAGAATGCAATGATGACTAAAAGCATCACAGAATTTGAAAAAAAAAAAAAAGATGAGTTAATATTGGAATAAATGGTCATCATGAAAGTACAGTAATAATAAACAGACATTTATTTAAAAAGCCAATCGAATAACACAGAGGGGCCATATTAGCCGAGAGGTCATAGTCACAAGTTCATGGCTGACGATGGTTCCGTCGAGCCATGGGTTCAAGTCCTAATGCCATAAGACTCTTCGTGTAGATGAGTTGCATGTAAAATCTGTAGGGGTTCAAAGTACTCACACAATGGGATTATAAGGAAGTTAGTCGAAATGGTGTCTACTCACTTAGCCATACTAATGAGTCAAATAACACAGAATTAGGAAAGCTAAAAATTCGAATAATTATATTTTATTTATGAATTTAATTATAAGACCTGTACTTTATAACTTGTTTATGAAGAATATATATAAGCTAATACGCATTCAAAATAATACAGCATTAATGAGATTTATAAAAATAAACTAACATTTTGATATTTTATTTAAGCATAAATTAATAAAAAAAAATTTTACAATAATAATTTGTATTACATAGAGACAAAATGGTTTTCTTAAACATTAAAAAGCATCCTATTTGAAATAAATATGTTTAGGTGCGTTTATATTAAATTTTGTAAAATTATATGATATCATAAGTGAGATAACTGAATATACTGAAGTATACAGGGTTCCGTAAAAAGCTATTTCATTCAAAATACTATCATTATTGAATAAATAATAATTTAAATGTATAAACTTAAATATATCTTATGATAATATAATAACAATTACATTTTATTATTTTATGAAATGTATAATTATATTACCTTTATTTTTAATAATTTTTCAAAACTTAAAATATTCTTATTTTGCCTTCATATATTGCAGAAATATAGAGAAAAGAAATTGTTTTTATGGAATAAAATGTACCACAATGCATCTTCTCAGTATTGAATTCTGTTAATTAATTCATTTTCGTAGATTTAACTCTTATCTGACGAATTAAGTTCGCGTTACTGAACTTCAAATTGACTCCAAAAATAAGATTATTCATTTAACCTTATTAGCAGCACTTAATATAATTAATTAATGAGTGATTGGAGATTGTTTCGTCAAATCTGTATAAATTGAGCCAATTATTTAAAAGATTTTCTACTTTAATCAACACTTTCCATTAAATTCGAAGTTGCTCCATCTGAATATTCCCTGGGAAATAAATTCTTGTGCATTCTTCTCAAAATCGATAATAACGATTCTATTCTGTAACGTTCGCGTAACTTTACCGAATAGGACCCGAATATGGAACACTTTTTAAGACAGAAAAACGTTCCAAAGTTATTGTTATGATCCGACTTTTCTATCTAATAAGCCATTTTTTTGGTTGTCTATTTCTAATCAAAACGAAATCCAGTAAATACAGCCAAATTTGCTTCATTATTTTGAAACACGGTGAAATGACGAGGTCAATACTTGAACCAAACCCTGCTCTACATATCCACGCCTCGCCAAAACGTTCTGAATTTAGTCTCCAGTTTAGTTAAGTTATAGTAAATTAAGATTAATTAAAGTATACAATAAAAATAATTAAGCATATGTAACTGTGTTACGATTTGTTAGTTATTGTTGATCTTGTTCAAGCTAGACACTATCCCAAAGAAAGGAATTTTTATCTACTCTCCTATGATTGTAACAAATTTAAAACTAAAAGTTAGATCCAGTAATTTAAATCCGTCCTTCGAATGTTAAATACATTAATAATATATAATTATTTAAGGTAAAACTGAGACTTATAAATGGCTCAAATTTTGTTGTCAAGAAATGGAGGCTCTTTCACCGATTCCATAAATGTTTTATTCATCAAAATTTGATAAATAAAACCTCCAAAAACTTAATTTTAAGACTGTATGCAAATATTCTATTACATTGGTAAAAAATATTTTTATTTTCGTTTTTCTGAAATGTGTTTTTAAAGATATATACCTGTACATTTTTCTCAAAATCAACTTCATCCATAGTGTTGATATATTCCAAATAAAATTGGATTTTTTTAGAACGCAATTTTTTTAATAAACACTCATAAATTTCAGATATGGTACAGTGTTTGTATAAAATTTTTTAAGAAACTGCATCATAAAATTTTAAAATTTTATGTTTTATTTAACTTGAATTTGGAAATTATAATTGTGCGTTCTGTGTCTAGAATGTTATTTTTATAAGTATTCTGCAAGTTTTCAAAAATACAATTGCAATTGATTCTATGCAAGAAGTATCTAAAGATAAGTAAATCATTTATAAATGAATAAACACAACTATTGATTATTAATTGCTCATTCGTAATTATTATGTGAAATTTAATTATTAAATGAATATTAAATGTATACTAATTATTTATTATTAAATGTACAATAATTATTAATT
>BMAW01012879.1:0-10526 GCA_019974015.1 Nephila pilipes
ATCACATAAACCAATAGCTCCGATTGATTGATATAAGAAAATAAGATGAACTTCCCACCAGAAGAGCTAAATGAATAGGAAAAGTTAAATTAAAAATTTTAGTGAAATAATTACACACACGTGAACATACATACATATGTATGTATGTATATATGTGTATGTATGTATATATGTATGTGTATATATATATATATATATATATATATATCTTCTAATATTCGCCTAACGTTGTAACTGTAGCTGTCACCTTTAAATTTCTAGAAACAGACAGGCCATTTTAAATACCTAGAGACAAAGGTGTATAAAAGCTAATGCAATCTTTCCGTGCTCTCTTTTTCTTCCTCACGTTTTCACTCTGGTTTCCTGTGTTACGCCATTGCTCCATGTTCTTATATGATGTCTATTCTCGATAATTGTTCCACATATGTAACTACGATTTAATAATGTAAAATGTCTTCCACAAAAGTAAAATTTGTTACATCCTAGGGGACTGGATTCTTCCCAAACGTTTTCTAGATTAGTCTTCATATTTACGGATTTTGTTACATATATATTGTTCATACATATATATTGTTCATACATATATTTTGTTCATAAGCATTGAAGAAGAGAAATCAATTTGTGTTGATTGGCGTAAGAGTAAATTATAAGAAAATAACGTAAAAATATTTTAGATGATTATATAAACATTAAGATATTTCGTTTGCTTCATAGAAAATGTCTTCTATTTATATTTCATACAATTTTACTGTGAATGGAATTAAATTTACACACAACTGTGTATTGTATTATGAAACTGCAGGAATGTTTTTCATTCCTTACAATAATTTACAAATAACTTCTACAAATGTTTTTGTAATGAAAGTATGTGTCGTATAGTTTCATGCCATGAGTAAAATTTTTTTTGTATGAATGGCTGTTAATATTTTCGATTTATTGAGGAAACAGAGAGTTAAAACAAACCATTAAAATTTATATATAAAGGGAAGCCTTTGAATATTAATGTTTACTATCATAGACAACTTTTTAATTCTTAAAATGTTCTCAATTATTTAGCGTTGTAATTTAGATTGCCTAATATTAATAAATAAAGAAGTTAATACTGAATTTTAATGGTTATACAAAGTAAAATAGTTTTATTATACTTGCAAGGGGAAAATGTTGTTGTGACTCTTCGAAATTTTATCGTAAAATAATTTGATAAAAATCTAAAAATTATTTGTACCACAAAAGCACACTAGCGTCTGTTCGCAGCCCAAAATCCCTATGGGAGACCGAAAACTGGACGAGTCTACTTAAATCGCAGGGATTAGAGGAATTTCGCTGAGGTGTTGAGTGGATTTTCCTGGCGTCAAACAGCCATGCATTGTATGGGAGATTGTTCGGTAGTTTTTTAGCTGTTGTGATTTCAAAAACTGTGAAGCAATATTAGTGTAAGAATAATGCTTGGAAAGGTTTTGAAATTATTTTTTTCCTGTAAGAAAAGAATCACATCAGACTATAAACATTAATTTTGAAAATAGATTTTCATGTTTTTATTAATTTATTTGAACTAAAAAAGTCTGAATTTCGTGATGAATATTGTATCTAATTTTTTTAAAAAAAATACAAAGTTTGGGTAGTTTAGTAAGTGTCTGTAAGAAACAAATTGGATATTTGAAACTCTTGAGTAATTCTGCAATTGAATAAATGTTTTGGAAAGAAATTATTTCTATTTGTTTTTGTATTGCCTAAAAAAGCTTCCTTAGCTAGATTATTTATATAATAAGGGGGTTGCTTTATAATATTTGTATATAAAGAATATAAAACATATGCATGCATATGATGTGTAATACACGTATTTATAAAAAGATGCAGTCGAATCTTAAAACACACTCATTTGTAAACTTTGAAAATAATGAAAGCAATATATATATCAAAGAACTCTTATACATTTGGAAAATGCTAATTTATCCAAAATGTAGTTGCTAGGCTGTTTATTTTAACATTTCCTTGATTTAATTAGCTAGAATTTTTTTTTATTCATTGTGAATTACTCTATTTGAAATAATTTTAAATTTTCAAGATAGATGAAAACATACAGAAAACAATTTTTGTCTGACTGAGATGTTACCACAAAGCTTTAAAACAAAGAACTCGTGCATTCTATACGTAGATTGATTCTGTTATTGTACAAGTACTTTGTAAATAAAAAAAATCTTAAAGGCAATCCATGATTTATTTATACAGCAGGCTTTTGCTCTTTATTAAGAACTAAAGAAATGAAATATGTACAATGCAATTTAAAAAACATTTCTGCATACTACTTTGCAAAATGAATGTGTAATTAAATGCAATTGTTACAAAAAGCTGAAGGATTAATTTTATGCTTGCTGTTTTAATTGATTTATCCAATTCAAGGCAAATAATGTAGTAATATTTTGTTTTTGAATTATGTGTGTGATTTTCATCAATTGTTTAATGTATTCAACCAGTATTTAATAATTTTTTGATAATTGAGGAAATTTATCTGCTTTTGAAGCAGTTTTCGTTTGACTGACTTTTGTTTTTCTGTTTTGAATAAGTTGCCTTAGGAATGAATAAAAGTTGTGAACAAACAATGTTTTAAATATCGAGGAAGATTTTTTTTGTCCATTTTCTTGGATGCAATTTATCTCATTTTGTAAATGCATACGTAAATTTTTATCATTGAAAAAAATAAAACCATTGGGTTGTTTATTAATGCATCTCATGGAATTTTTTAGTATTGAAATATCCATTCTAAAGTGGAATTGATATTTAAATGCTTTATAAACATTGGATATATGTATAATTCAGCTTATTCTATCTTGTTATCTAGAATTTATACCACCAAATAATAAAACTGACTGCTGAATCCACAGCTCTAACTTTTAATTATGTATTTAAAAGGTTGTTTGCATTTATATTCTAAAGAAACTAATTACAAACTAGTAGAGACAACTATGAAATCAATATAGAAATGCTGTAATTGCATTACATGAGCATGTAACTATCATGTACACAAGCTATTTCAAATTCAAATTTTCATTGTGTTTTAAAACTTTTTTTTGTCAACTGTATGTAGTAATTTTTTATTTGATAATTATGTACTTTTAATATTAGGTAGGCAAACATATCTGAACTGAAAAGAAATTTTAGGAATAACTTTAAGAGATGCAAGATGTTGTTTTGATTGTGCAGGTTATGTCAATAGAAAGGATACTTTATTTTACAAATTAAATGAATTTATTAACAAAATATTAAACAACAGAAATAATGATACACACATCAGTGTTAATTATACTAATTAAATACAGTAAAACAATTTGATTAGTAACCATTTATTATTAAATAACTTAGAGCAATATTAGTTATTGAAAACTGTTAGGATGCTGAAAGGTTTTTCAAAAATTCCTCAAAGATGAATTTCGGGAAGGAAACAATTGACAAGATATTTAGTGAAATGTGCTTCACCCCCCTTGAAGCAGTGCGAGTTTTTCAAGCCATTCTTTCATCTATCAATTATATCTTGAATAAAACACTACTTAATGATATTTTATTCATCTTGTTTCAATTTTGTTCTTCTGAATGCAGTTTTCTCTAGCATGAAGCAAAAATGACTAGATTACAAAATAACTTTATTTAAAAAATAAGATTTTCCAAAAAAAAAAAAAGATAAAAGAAACTGTTACAAAAAAATAAAGAAAAAGAATGATTGTTTTTCTTTTACAGCAAATGTAATCTTAAAGTAGACAAATGATGCAAAATGTTATTATAACTAATTATAAGTTTAAGTAGCATTCATTGTCATAAATACAACTTCCGACTCATTAAAATTTTGATTGCTTCAGAAAACATCTGCACTATCATATATGTAATCCATCAAAAAACAACATAAGTCAAAGCCTGTAAATTCACAAAATTTTTTTTTTACAAAGAGTGATACTTCATTACATGTTGGAGAAAGATGCATCACTGTATAAGAAAACAGCATCTTTGTTAATACACATATTCAATGAAAAGGTTATATATTATTCAATGGGCACCATTCTCATATTAATCTCATTGAATAATATTAAGGTCATATATTATTCAATGAGCAAATTTTCCCATGTTACCTTAAGGATATATTGTGCCATTCAGAATTTGAGGCAAGAATACATTACCCCTTTTATTCAAATAGGAAAGGTGGGTTCCCAAGTAATTCTTTATATATAGTGGTGAATCAATGGGGAGGGTACAGGCTCCCAACATAATTTCATGCACAAGTAAAATAACATACCTGAATAGGAAATTCCAATTAAATTTAAAAGTATTTTTTATTTACCTCGGTAAATAAATACTTTTAAGTATTAATTATAAACACAATTAAGTCTAATGAACTATTTGAAGAAAAAAAATGTACCCCCACCACCAGTCGATTTTTGTATCGATCCACCATTGTTTATAATTCATATAATTTTATCAAGAATACTTCTAGTATTTCTATATTTTAAATAAGATTAAGTTTATAAATTCATATAGTATATTTCTGGATTAAATAATTTTAAAAAGTATTCAATAATTTTCTGGACTAAATATTTTTTTTTATTGAAAGAGCATAAAATAATTATATAAAAGTAATTATTATTTAAAAAGAAAATTATTACTGGTTATTACTCCTATTAATTATTGGTAGAATTCATGCAAATCAAGGAATAGATGTCAGACAAAGATTTTTGGGAGCAAATTTCATCTGATAATTATACTTGTAACACATTCAGATTTAATCAACCTGGTTTCCTTTAAAGAGACTTGGTACTCTTGAACCATTTTTTTTATTAATGCATTTAAGAATTTGGTTTTAGCAAGTTAATTAGTGTTTGAAGAAAATGATTTAACATGAAAATTTGAATACATTGCGAACACAATTTTATAAATTAAAATTTGTTTTAAAAAATTTCAAAACCCTACTCCTTTATTAATTTTTTAAAATGAAAAAAAAAAAATTTTTTTGTAATATTCTCACGGATATTTAAACAACTCTTTAGGGATCTGTTTTTAATAGCTTATTTAGTTTTGGAGGGGAAAAAAATAAAATGTGGGTCGGCATGCTAAAATCCAGCAAGAACACATATCTTTCACATTTTAATTTTTTTAAAAAATTTACACTTCTTTGCAAAATGGATCCCTAATTTTGTTACATGTATTATATATAACACACAGTAAGGAAATGGAAGGGATTCATTAATATTTGTGGGTTGGTTGAATTTATAGCACTTAAATGAAACAAAGAAAGTTCCTTCATTAGTCTGCTTCACTTTCTGCCTCGCTTAAAGAAGCCCCAAAAAACTTACCAGTTGACCAAAAAATCTCTGAAATTGAAACCATATTCAGAGAAAAATTTCCTGATCTTCCAGTTTTTAATGAAAATAGTAATTTGTCACCCTCTTCCTCCTCTCCTGACCATAAACACCTGCTAGATCAACCGAAATCTCCTCCAACTGGTCCTCCTTCCTCCCAAGCATTCTCAAGACCTTCTTACAGTCTCGTTGTCAAGATGGGCTTGTTCAGATGCCAATAATGTGAAAAACCTTCTGTATGTCTTGATGGAGTTGACTCCCATAGGAAAAAAATTCATGGTGTGGTAAAACACCTGTAGTCCCCAGACTCTTCCCTGGTGGACCTATGGAATTATGTCATACCTGCTGTAATTCTCCTGAACCCGGCCTCTCAATGCCGGATCATTACCTAATAAATCATAATCTTGAAAGAAGCTGAAATAGAAATGAGTTAGCTACTAAATAGATTCATGTATCACCATCTATTATATCATAAGCTGTAAGTTTTTCTTAGAAATAATAGCATTTTTAAAAATTTCATTAGGTATTTATAATAACTGATAACACTTTTCAGGATATTAATTGCAATTGACGAACATAAAAAATTAAGAATAATGTAAAATAATAATAAATACAACCATTTTTAAAATTTTGTACTTCTTGTGTCAACAATATTATATTCATATGAAAATATATTATGAATAAAAACACAAATGAAAAAAATTTGTCAAAATTTAAAAAATTTTATTCAGCAAATAATATATATACAAGGAAGGGTTACAAGACCAAACAGCTGAATATGTCAGGTTTACAAAAATACAATAAGTTAAAACAATAAAACACTAACCAAGCAATTATAACAAACAGCACACTTCAAAAAGAAAATCAGACATGAAAGAAAAAAGATCTACTTTCGAAAAAGTAGGAAAGAAAAATAAATAAAAGAATGCTCGAAGTTAATTGAGCAAAGGAGAATACCCAAGAGTACGGAAAAATTCAAAAGATTGGAGAAGGGAATGAATTCACCGCAGGAAGGTTGTCTGAAATTTAAAAAAGAGCAGGATTGGGTCTGTAATTAAAATAAATCATGGGAGACTGGGCAAAATCTGTCTCCCGTATTAATCCACAAAAGAAACAAGATAACTGTCACAAGTTCGAAATAACAAATCAGAATATAAAATTAAAACTTAACTTTAAAATCTAAAGAAACCTTATTCGGTACATAGTATCTCTTTTTCTTGTTAAAAATATTTACTCGAACCCCTGGTTCACCGAGATTTCATATTTAGAACAGCTATTCTTTAAGAGAGAAAAAATCACAACAAAACAGTTCCATTTATTTTTTCTACATTGATGCCAAAACCAAAAAGCTTAATTCTAACATCATAACGTTTTACAAAAAAAAAGGGCGTGACTTAAATATAATGTTACATAATATTTCACAATAACAATATGATACATAGATAAAAACAGACAAATGGGAATGAGAACATGAAAAATGCAAGATGGAAAAATGGCAAGATAAAAAAAAGATAGCTGAAAAAGTGAGAAAATAACCGGCGAGGAGCTAGAAAAAACTCGCCCCAAGCCGGGGTTATTAAAATCCAAATAGCAAATCTAAAAAGGTCGAGATGAAAAGAGCTCAAGTGTGAAAAGAGATTTTGATAAATAAAAATCTGACCAGGAGGTAAGAAAAGGGAAAGATTAGAATTGGCATTTGCCAATAAGGTGTTCGATATATATATATCCCTCGCCCATCGAATATGTCCAAGCAGATGCACGTTTTACAAAGAAAAAAATTATGATACATATTTACTGTTTACATTTACTGATATATGTTTCACACGACTTTGTGCACAAATATTTTCTTTCGACACTTCAACCAAATCATATTATGCAAACTTTTGTTTGCACTTTGCGTACCACATTTGACACACCTTTGCAAGAGTCTATTAGAAGCAAACCATTGGTTAATAGAAAAGATATATGGCAAAAAGCTTTCTCTTATTGATGTTCCCACATGCAATTTGCGGGAATCTGGTTTTTTCTCCTTTTGTTATTGCAGATTGATAAAGACACCAAAAATTAACACTGTTGGGCACTTACTCTCCAAGTTCACTGCTTGCTATGGAACAATGATGACATAATTTGTACATAACTTCAAAGTGAATGACATAGCCCGTAAGTATATTAGTGACACAATCATAAATCGACCTTCGATTCAAATAACTGAAATGCTTTGTTTTTTGAAGAATTTCTTAATGTTTATGAAATACAGTGCAAATTGAAGACAAGATGAATGAAAGTTACTCTAATCTGCTCATCAAAAATGAATACAAATAATAATATTATGAAAATAATCCAAAACAGATTAAGATTATTTGAAAATCTAAACACACACATATAATTTAAATCAATCAATAAATCAGAAATGCCAATAATAAGGGAATAATCAAAGTACTTCACAAGTAATATAAATAATAATTTTCATTAATAAGAAATTTCTACAGTGATGCTGATAAAAAGACAATCTAAATTTTTCACAAATAATTCAAGTATTAATTTAAAGTAATGGGTGGATATATCTTCCCATAAGGATTTCAATGTATTATAAAAATAACTTATTTTTTTAAAATGAAAATATAATTGATGGCTTTTAGTTTTGACTACCTCTTAACATAACTACAAAATTTGAGGTGAAGACATTATAGTTGAAATATGAGTAAACATTTGAACTCTCAGAAAAAAAACCCATTTAGGCTATCTGGTTCCTTTGTTTTTGATCTTGTGGAGAGGATATGAATAACACATATTGCAAGATTAATTTTCCTTCATTCTAGGTTTGGCTATTAAATAACACAACTGATGCTGCTACCCAAGTATGCATGCACCAAAAGCCAGTGACCAACAACTGTTCAACAATAAGCTTTCTCTATTGATAATTTGGCCAAGAAGATGTTGAAGATGAATCACGCTCTTCCACATAAAAAACGATGACAGTATCGAAAAAATACGTAATCTAGAAATTCTTAAAAATATAAGAATTCAGTCGAAAGGGGAAATCCCCTAAATACCACAACTCAGCGAAATTCCTATAATCCCCACGATTTAAGTAGACTCGTCCAGTTTTCGGTCTCCCATAGGGATTTTGGGCTGCGAACAGACGCTAGTTGTTGAGGGGGTGCAATGAAGGATTATCGGAGAATTTCACGGGTTGAAGGATTGACTCTTTCGTCGGCGAAGGGTTACTGTTTATCTCCGTCCCGCTCACCGGGACGGAGATAAACGGTAACTTCGCCGCAAGTATCTCTCGCTTGCACCTATCGGGGAGGGACCGGAAATTTGATCGGCAAGGAAGGGAGTCAGTGTTCGGGCAGGTGTGTTTTAACCGTCGAGTGCGGCCTGGGTTGTATGACGCCACCAAACGATTCTCTGTTCTGGCGATGCACTTCCGGGCCTCTCTACCGGTTTATTTAGAATTTCGAATGGGGTCTGGATTTCATCTCCGGTCCGAAAGATTTTCTGTGCCGGCGATGCCTTCATGAGTTTTTCTTTCAGTTTCTTCCGGGGTTCGTGCTCTAGCTCACTGGCCACGGTAGTCTACTGGCTATCATTACCACTAGGCTACCGCAGGCACTTTAGTCGTTAGAACAGTGCAGGTAAGAGAAGTAGGCAAGTTGGATCCGTAACTTCGGGATAAGGTTTTAGATCTGAGGTCACGGCTCGTCGGGCTGCGAGGGAAGCCACAGCATTTCGCTTTAGCGGACTGTGAGTTATCTTCTCGCGTGCTGACACTGCGTGGCATGACTCAGCTAGGCGGTTGGCTTGCATCGAGCGTGGCGGACCGTACGGTTTCGGCCCAGTCCTCTAAATGTCTAAATTGAAGAAATTCACCAGAGCTGAGGTAAGCTGCGAGAGTAACTGTGGACGGGGTTTCTTCTTCTTTTTTAAAACATTCTTTTGTCCGGCATGCGTACGTCTCTTTCAGCAGATCTATAGTTGCTTCAAGTTCGGTGTTTTGGTGCTTTAGAGGGCCTTCAGACCTCTGTAGACTTGGTGATTTTCGATCTCTTGAGAAGCTTGGACTTCGAAAAAATTGTTCGAGTTTGAACTTGAAAGTAATTGGATTGGATTCAAACCTTAGTGCGTTTGAAACATTTCGTTAGAAATGTTTGAAAGAGAAAAATGGAAATTGGACATGAGTAGTTAGCATTGAAATATCACCTTCTAATATCTTCTATCTCACTAAAATATTATTCTGTCGTATTTCCCTTACTTGCTTACTACAGGAAGATATATATATGGTGCAAATTTTTTGGAACTCATTGAATTATTATTAATAGTGTTCTTGTTGAATTGTCTTATGTTCAAAGTATTTTGTGAATTTTTAATGACCTATTTAAATGTTATATTAAGTGATCTCATTATGAAGAAATTACAAAACAACGAAGCGGTTATACGACTTCTTGGTAGTTCTAATAAATTGTGACGTGCTCTGAAAAAATTCATGCTACATTAAAAATGCCATTTTAAATTGTTTATCTAAACCGGCTTAACAGTACTTTATTGTTTAACTTTTGAATTTCCTATTATCTGCCTGGTAAAAAAAAGACACTTCCTTTGAAATGTTGTGTTGAAAGCGTACTTTAAAACAATATCCTACGTTTGGAACTCATTCAGAGTTACTTGATTGACACCTGTAACAGGAAGTTGGTGTCCGTAAGAACGTTTTCCTTTTTTCAAATATCTTAGCTCTTATCGGATTCTTGTCTTCAAACGCGTTTCCATATTGATTTGTTATCTATGGAAAAAATCTATCTCATGAAGTGTTCGGATGTTGTCCATATCTTTTTCAATAATCCACCAATAATAATAAATAATAAATTGTAACAATATATCACGTATTGCAGATATTAACCTTACTTAAAAATAAATCATCAATTAACCAATTAAACAAACCAATTTAGGAAACTTAAATATGCAAAATCAAACAGTAACCTCTCCAACTCAAATAAATCAAGTATAATTTTTTAATCTTTTTTTATTTTTATTTTTTAATCTTCAAAGAGATAAGACTGCAATTATCTAATATCACGAAATCAAATAAATGAATAATTGCAAACGGAATCGAATAACAAGAGCACGCAAACTGAATGCAAAATCCTAACATAAAACCAAATATTTATTATTCTCCGATTCATAAAT
>BMAW01012897.1:0-42323 GCA_019974015.1 Nephila pilipes
CAAAGGTTAGTACTCTAGAAAGACCTGGTTACTGGTTTACTACGAGCTCCATCTCTGGGTTAGTCTCGGGAGTTATTGATTGATGTGTTATATTGCCTTGGTGTTTCGTCATTCATCTTGTTATTTAGTTATCTCGCTAGCTGCAGTTTTCTGAAGATTTATGAATTATGAATCTTGTATGTATGTTTGTTGTTGTTTCTAATTCCACATAATCCAAATACGGTTCAACCAAGTCTGTCAGTTCATTCATCCTTACAAATTCCAACACCAATAAAGAGTGCTCATACAAATAAGATTTTTCTAGTCCCGTACAAACCAAAATCCGATCCGATGAGGCCTGATTTGGCGTTCATTTAGGACAAATGGTTTAAGTTTTACTGCCATGAAAGAATGTCCTAAAGAATCTACCTTTAAACACCACAAAGCAATCTTCAGAGAGCAGTCTGTTCGTCTCTCCTTCTTTGGAAATCCAACAATGTTCTAGGGCTTTTTCCTCTGTACGGTGTAGACTTCGGAGCTCTTAAGCCATATGAGCCTTCATCTACAGTTGAGGGAGGATTAAGATTCTTAGAGAATTTTTTCGGGGTACCCTGCACAATAATTTAAGATCACGAACAAAAAATTCAGAATTGGCAGTGAAGTGCTTAAATATAAAGAAAAATAAATTTTAAAGTTATATTCTGGATTATTGAGTTTATCAGAAAGAAGATATTTTGACTTAAGAGTAGGGAGGGTAGAGAGTGAAAATCTTGAATTATCATAGGCTGAAGGGCATTTCCAAACTTTCTTAGTATAACTTAGCCAAAGTTTTGAAAGAAAATGTTTCGACTAAAGAATTCGCGAGAGTCACTCCCCCAGGAACTGACAAAAATTCACATCTATTGCAATTAATTTTGAGTTAAAAAGGAAGTAGAAATTCAAGCTGCTTATTCTGAGTTTTTTGTTATAAAATGCATTACTTACTCGGTACATTCTGACATGGCGGAATTTTGCTCCTGGCGTGCGGCAAGCGATTCTCGTTCCTTTTCTGTGGTGTCAGTATCAAAGAGAAAGCTTGGGGATGGTCACTCTATGCAAATTGCATGTAACATATCATAATCATGTATCATTTAGCATTCAAATATGTGCTAATTATTACTAACGAAATAAATTATGTTAATGTTTCACAAAAATTACAGATAACTTATTTTTACAATATACCGCATCCGAGCCATCCTCACAAATATTACTCAAATATACTGTTTTATAGAGTTTATTTATTAGTGTTTTTTTTCCCTTGGGTAACTTCAATCATCTATTTCAGGGTCATGTGACAATGTCATATGAAAACAATTTCTATAACTCAAAAGTTGTACTACTTTAGAATTTTGTCATTTTTGTGTTTCTCTTACGATGGGTAATTTTTTGAAGGAAAGTTGCTTTCATTTTCATGTACTGTAGACAAAAAAAAATTGTTACATCGTTTATGTTAATAACTTTTCCAATTCTTATCGCAGCAAAATATAATAATTGTCAGTTGTCAACGTCACAACAAAAACCAAATTATGATGTTCACGGATTAATTGACTTACGTTTATTTTTTAAAAACTGAATTTCCTTATTATTAGTGTCTATTTTTTCCACATATTCGATTTCTCGCCATTGATTTATCAAATATAGTAATTAACTATAAAACACAATTATTCCATCACGAAACTCTTTTATTTTGTAAAATAAGGTAGAGAATGGCTAAATAGCCTATGTTCAAAATTTCATTCGAATCCGATCATCACTGCCCATTGATCATTAGTATTTGGGGTAAACCATTAGGTGCCCATGTACTAGATTACTTTGGGTGAACAATTTAAAATATGTTTAAAGTTCCCATCTATCCATCATTTTGATTTCGTGAACATAATGTTTATCCTATGGAATTTCTACTTTCGATCTGAAATATTTCCTATATGTTTGAATCCAATAAAGTGCATTCAAAAGAATAAAAAACAATGAAGGTTTCTGATGAACTGCATTTTCATCCAGATTTTTGAAAATACTTTTTAAAGATCAAAAAAAAAAAAAAAAAAAAAAAAAAAAAATCACAAGTGATTTTTAAAAATAGGCGTGAAAATATTTTTAAAAATATGAGGAAAAATATAATTCCGCAGAAAATTTCTTTACTTTTTGCTTTTGAATGCATTCAGATATCTAAAATAGTCTAGAACTTTGGTGGAAAGAAAAAATTCCATCGAATTAACATAACTTTTACAAAATCAAAGCAGTTCGGTAGACCAATTTTTCCATGTTATGTGTCTTTGTACTGACTAATTTTCGGGAACTAGTTTTCATCAGATTATATTTGAAGTAAGAAAAAAAGAAATGGGATGTGGTATGTTTCGCAAGAGAGCGGCAAAAATGTTTGCGTAAAACTTTTTTCTTAATATTTAATGTGTTTTAGTTCCTAATGAACTTATCCATAATTTTTTCATAGTTTTGAATAAATGTTATTTTCTTTTGCTAATCAAAATTTTTTTTACACAAATCTATATTTATCATTCCTAAAATTACTTTATTTCATCCCATAGGTGTCATAAAAAATATTATGTTCAAGCCGGTAAGTGTTATCGATTTTTTTTTTTTACTAAGGTAGTTTAAAGCAAATCCTCCGAGTGAAAACTTTAGTTCACAAATTGAGAGAGATACATTATGCTATAAGGCACATTTACTTCTCCTTAGAGTCATGACTGGCAAAACATTTGTTCCATCAGTACACCAATGTATTAAAAAAGGTTGAAAAGAAATCAGCGGCAAAGTTGTGGAGCCACGTCAAGGTAGCTTGCTGAATTTCGGCATTTGTTCCAAAATGTCGATCTACCAGGCGCTTCTTCAACTGTCCGAAGAGATAAAGATCAATTGGTGCAAGGTTCCGGCCTGTTGGGAGGGTGTTCAAATAACTAATATCTGCTCAAATGTCATATTTGTTCTGCCTTTATTGAATTCTGTGCACCCAAACTACACCTTGTTTTCGTGACATCATATGATCCTTGTTGGCGTCAGTTTTAATTTCTTTGCCCAGGATTCTTTTAGTTGGGCGATCGCCGTTGGTAATTAGTGTACGATTTGTAGCGCACCTTTGACGACAAAACAAATATTTGGCGAAAATGACATATTCAGTTCCCATTGTTTTCTTAGAATCCACGACATTTGAATAATTTTCTGTAGGGGGCTGTTTTTGGAGGACCACCCTCAAAACAAAAGAGGTAGTTTACATGAGTAAATTAGATTGTTTAATTTCTCATTATTACATACAATAGTGATGTCAGAATTGAATATTAATGCTGCGTTTATTTATAAAAAATCTGACAATGTTTTCTGAATTAGAATAAACGCAGAATCGTACAAATCCTTAATATCTCGAAGAAACATCCTCGACTTTACTTCTTTGAAGCTTATGAAGACAGAAGTTTGTAATCGAATTTTTTTTTCTCCTTTATAGTTATGCAAGATTCCTGAAATTTCCTTCCCGATGACAATTATTTATCTCAATATTTTCCAAATTTTATTATTGTACGTTAATTTGATTAAATTTTAATTCCATTTGAGAGAACGCTACTTTATTATGATGTTTGATATAAGAATCGTGCCTTGTGAAAGAACAGCGATAATTGTAAATTAAGGGTTCCAGGATATGAAGGGGCAAATGAAACAATCCTAATTTAAGACTCTTTGTTACAATTATGTTTAAAAATTTATTCGTAAAGCTTTGGATTTTTGTGTGATTAATAATGATATCTTAATCAGTTTATTGAACTATAAAAGTATTTTTTTTTTTTTGGTTAAAAAGCTCTTCTTTCCTATGAATTGAATATGGACGTGATTTTTCAGATATATTTGCATTTAGGTATCATTTTCAAAACAAATTCTCCATAAATATACAAATATAATTTACTCGTCAAAAAGAAAACAAACTCAAAATCTAGTGAATCAACTTTTTAATGATATTACTGGATATTTTTTTTTTTTGAAAAAGTTATAAAGCGCTGTAATTTTGGAAATTTTTAATCACCCTTTTTTTTATGTGGCTGTGGTAGCCTAGTGGTAACGATCGAAGAATCGCGGTTGGTAGGGTCGTGGGCTCGATCCCTGATGCTTCAAAAGATCTGTCGTGTTATCAGGGCTGATGTACGTTAAATATGGTTACAGTCACAAGTATTACAGTTGGCATGGTGTGGAAGTTTGGAGAGGGGAGGTACCAGCTCGTCATCCTCGTTATTTGACCAAAAATCAAAATTATGAGATGCGTAGCCAATAGCCCTCGTGTTGTTTCTCAGTGTGACGTTAATTAACAGTAATAACACCTACATCCTTTAGTTTAGTTTAGTTTTTATTAACGTCGCACTAGAAGCAACACGAGGGCTATTGGCAACGGACCTTGTAATTTTGAACCACTGTCAAGTGACGAGGACGACACCTGAGCTGGAACCCCCTCTCCTAACATCCACACCACGCCAACGGGAGGACTTTGGGACCCGAACAAATTTAACGTGCAACAGTCCCGGCTACACGACGGGTCTTTGGTGGCCAAGAATCGAACCCGCGACTGAATGGAAACCGCCGGCCGCTAGTCCACGACCTTGACCACTAGGCTACCACGACCCTAACGCCTTCATCCTATCATTAATAATCTTCAACTGGTTCCCTATTGTCCATTGAGTCTTTCCCATTTTTATTCACTGTAAATCAATTTATAGAAATTGATTAACATGATTTATTTATACTTTGAGTTATGTTCAACCAATGTTTTAGAAATGCCCATAACGACAGTTCACCTCAACTTCTATTCCAAAGGATGTAATTTATACTGTAAGAAACTATCTAAATTTCAGGACATAACTGTCTCTGTCTATTTCGGATATCCTGGCTACAGACAAAGAAATGACGCTCTGCAAAGCATATTATTCAGTCAAGAAGTCGTTAAGACCTTGGAAGAAAATGATTTGTAAGTGTAAACGATTTTATCCTACTTCAACATACGCAGTTGGTTTGTGAAATTACTCTTCTTCGTTCTGGAATGTATAAGAAAAGTGTGATATTTCATATTATGAACATAAACATAGAATTTAATTACGGTACCGTAGGAAAGATGTGTAGAAGAAATGTTGATATGAGGGCCATTCAATATTTAAGCAAATGAATTCCTTTAGATAATAATAATTCGATATAAAAAAACCCAACGTTTTTAAGAACAACGTTTTTATATGATGGCAAAGTATATTAAAGAAAATTATTGAAATAATAGTTAAAACTGGTCGAAAATATCTAAATATTGCATTGTTAGGCAAGTAAGAACGGTTCCCAAAATTTCAGAGCTCTACCTTGATGCAAAGTTGGTTAAATTAATGATAGAAAATTTAATGACACTGATACACACACCAAGTGAAATACATAAAAACGTTAAAACTAACTAAAATTAATTGATTCATCCGGTAAATTAAATGGTTGGAAGGCAGTTTTACCCAATTTCCCTTGGCGACAGGAATTATTTGGCGGTATTTTGCCAAATGTGGCTACCCTGGTCCGTCTTACGGACATGTTCAGCCAAAAAAAATTGTCAAGTTTGGTACCAATTTTTAAAATCGTGCCAAGTGGTTGGGTTAAACTGCATTATTAAAGAAAATATAAGTTAAAACTTGTCGCAAATGTCTAAATATTGCATTGTTAGGCGAGTGAGAACGATTCCCAAAATTTCAAAGCTCTAGCTTGATGGGATGTTGGTTAAATTAACGATCGAAAATTTGATGACACACACACACACACCAAGTGAAATTCAGAAAAACGTTTTAAAAAATGATTTATTAATGCAACTGCATTAATTTTTTCACGTAATCCTTACCGAATTTTTTGCACTTGTCCCATCCTCTTGGGAATCTTCTTATTCCTCAGCGAAGGATTCTTACCTTGATCTTAAAGCCAGTTTTATATTTTTCCCTTTACACCCACAATTTTCATAGAACTTGATGCCACGCAAAGCTTCTTTCGACGGACCAAACAGATAAAACTCCGAAGGGACAAGGTTGTAAGGAGGAGGAATAGGAGTGGAAACTCCCAGTCCACTTTGCAAACAGTTTCCAGCGTGAAATGTACCATAAGAGATCGAGCTCTATTTTGCAGAAAAAGTACGCCTTTCCACTACCAAATCGGACATTTCCTTTTCAATGCGGGCTCGACTTTTCAAACATGTCTTCTGATGAATATGCTTAGCTTCTCTAAATATTCACAAAAAATCGGACTATCGGCACTCAGCTCGTCTGTGACGTTTTTGGGACTAATTTTAAACTTTTCTATCCACCCGTAAACCTCATGCTATTCTTGCAACTACTGCCGAATTCTTTGTTTGTTCGAGAGAATATTTCTATCAGTTTTATACTTTCCGAAAGTAAAAAACCTGATAGCCGGTTTTGAAAAGTACTTTCTTCGAGCAGACACATTATCATTACTCAGATTTCAGAGGCTGTGTTTATGTAGATATGCATCAAAAAGCTGAATAATACTCTTTACTAAATTACAAACTAACTCTTACGTAAGCTTCCATTGCCTACATTAAGCGTTTCCTTCACTAAAAATATTTTTTTTTTGCGTAAATATTCAATGATCCTCGTATAAAGCAATGTTATATTTGTAATGAAATATTTACAAACAAAAGAATCACTATTCAGCCAGAGAGAGCACTACATGATGGAAATAAATAGTGCTGGAAGGTAGGGGCTAAAAATATACTCCGATCATAAATATACTCCGATCATATTCTTTTGTTTCATATGACAGACATATAAGACCTCTCCCCTATCACTAATTGAGTTTTATTCTTCGCATTAAGCCTGACGTTGACGTTGAAGTTCAATGGGCGCCTAGAGTGTGGAGCGCTCTTCCAGCCCAAATCTAGCAAATATAAAGTCCATTGGAGAAGTGGATTTAACTTTGTGTAGAGGATTGTCCTGAAAATGTATGCTGAAAAAATTGAAAGAAACAGATGAAAAAGTTTCGAGAAAAAAGCAGTTGAAGATACCAGCATAGCTGGCGCCATCTATTGCGGAGAGAGTCAGTTGGTTCTTGGAGGAGTGAAGTTCCACGAGGGGAATGTTGGGTTTGCGGTGAGTGGAGTAGAGCGACTTGTGATTGGCTGCCCTCGAAGGAAGCTAAGTTACTATATATCTGATGGGAGGGGCTACCATTGAGAAATTGAAGTTTTTAGTTAAAAAGTTTAAAAATAAGTAGAAGGGGGATATGGGGGAGAGTTTTAAAAAGTGGTGTGTCTTGAGAAAATAATTGAATATTGTTGTTTCTATTCATTAGTGATTTCCATTAATGCTTCAATGATTGTGAACTTTTTATGCTTGTCATTTTGCTGATTTGATTTTGTGAAGGTTAGTGAGTAGTCCTGGTACGATGGTGAATATTTCGGCAAGTGCTTTTAGTTGGTCTATTGCTTCAAGTAGGCTATTGAATGCATTAGTCCTAAAATGCTTTTTGCGTACCAATAATCTTCAAACATATGGCAACCATCTTTATACGGGGAATGACGTCATCATTCATATGTAAATGTCTGGCAAATCAATAAGTTAATAACATTCACTAGAATGAGTGTGATTAGTAATAAAACTCAAATAGGGGAATATATTCCCCCCCCCCTCCTTTTCATAGCTATGTATTGTTAATAAGTAACTATTTTACTTTTAAATCCAATTCAGATTTAGCAGACGACAAAGCTTCATTTTTAATGTTTAAGAATGGTGAAATTTGATCATTTGTGTTATTTTGTTTTGAATTTCTGAATTGACAATTTTTCTCTTCTAAAGAACGTTGTTTTTGGAGATGCTTTTTAAACTTGGAACATAAATATTAGTCAGATGGAACCAAATCAGGACTGTAGGGAAGATGGGACATAATTTTGCAGTGCCAGATATCCAAAAGATTTCATTTGTTACTAGCAGTATGCAATAACAGAAACTCCATGGTACAGTAAACTGGTTGTTTTACGAAAAATAGCTTCCTTTACTCGTCACACAATTTTGACAAAATTTGTTCAAAAATCGTCAATTTTTCTTAAAATTTACATTATTTTACCTTATAATTGGCTTTCATCGCACATCGAAGCTAGTTAAAAAAAATTTCATTGCAGACATTTAAGAAATATATGTGATTTTTTGAAAGAGAAAAATTATGTTTGCTTTAAATAATGTGCACTATTATCTGCAAATGTCGATTTTATTCAACATCTTTTTCATCTACAATTTTTTTAAGAAAATTTAGTAATTTTTTGCGTATGATAAGATTTGAACCCTGTATGCATGGTCTTATAATGTAATCTTTACAATAATACTTCGTTTCACCCCATAACTCTTTTTCCATTTGCATTCTTCTGAGATGAATTCTATTTACATTTTCTGGTAGGATTTTCTTTTTATCTCTGTAGAGGGAAAAAGTTCTGAAAATGAGTGGCCTCTTGAACTGAATTGTACAAAAACTAAAGGCGAAAAAATAATTAGTACTGAAATTGAATCCTTTCAAAATATTTTGGTTTCAAAATATGTTCTATGAGTACCAGTGGAAATGAAAATGACATGGCTGTGATAAAAATTGCAATTCCGGCAGCTTTTTTTACACAAAAACAGCCCGTTTGTGATACGGGCACGAAGATTAAGTGTTAAGTTAATTATAATACCAATATCGTATACTGCAGATAAAAAAAAACCCTTGGATCACGACAGATTTCATAGGCTTTAATCCCCCTTTCCTCCCAACCAAATCACTCCTCGCATTTCTTCCCTGGATTATACGCTCAGTCCTCTTAAAATATTAAATGGATGGCAAATGTGCACACATTGATTGTTCAACATGGAATAAATGATATTGAAACTTTTTCCTGCCATGAGACACTATCGATACACATTAGTTAGCAATGCATTTGAAAGAATATAGTGAGGAACCATACTTTTGGTACAACCCTATTAAACACAAAGAATTTTGCAAAGCGAAAGTGAGTAGAAGGAATTCTCCTTTTTGATGCAATTACTGTACAATATAAAAGTGCTTATATAGATTGTTCCAAATTCTACACACAATTTTTGCGTTATTTCATTCATACATGATAGTCATCTTAGGGAATTTCACTTAAAATAAATTTAATATTTTTTTTATATTTGCAGCGATGCTACCATAGGTATCTCTTCTGGTGTTCTATTTTGCGGAATCGTCGGAACCCCAAATAGGTTAC
Organism: Nephila pilipes; assembly: GCA_019974015.1. Classification (NCBI taxonomy): domain Eukaryota; kingdom Metazoa; phylum Arthropoda; class Arachnida; order Araneae; family Nephilidae; genus Nephila; species Nephila pilipes. The sequence goes on from BMAW01012897.1 coordinate 9,251, forward strand.
AATACTGCTGTAAGTGATTCTTAATGCTTTTTCTTTTTCTCTGAAACTGCTTTTAGTGTATTCATGTATTACATGCACATAATATTTCTAGTAATCAAAATCTTAAAATGTCACAGTATGTATTTCTAAGTGCAGTTGTTTCATTAGATTATTTTCTATGTTAATACCTCTGATGAATAAGCGATATCTTTTAGCCAGATTAAATGTTATGCCTTATCCAAATTAATAGTTGTTGGCGTATGAAATATTACTGGTATAAGATGCCACCTATCATGAAAGCTGGTGTGATTTCCTGTCGATCATGAAAGATTGTGAGATTTTCCATGAACCAATGAATGTTCCTGCCTAACTTATGCCTATCATTTTTGTGGCTAAATATTCCGGATTTCCGTCGAGATGGAAACGGATAGATCCTCTTCATTGTGAATCCGACACCACATGCATTCATCTCCGAATGAATCTTAAGTGGCGGTGCGTGGTTCCTCTGTGTTTTTATTACTTCATTTAATCGATCCCCGAAGTACTTCATGTACGCACACCTGTCTTTGAATGAACAAAATTATAACATGGTTAACTTTGAAATGTTCGAATTTCACTAATCTTAATCCTTCAGTTTTATAAGCTTTTAATGAATCTGAAAAAAAAAAAAAAATGCTGAAATCTTCAATATTATTACATGGTTAAATGGTTTTTAAATGGGGGAAAGATCCGCAATTAACAAACAAAGTTGTTTCGGAGTAAATAAAAATTAATTCTGAGACTCTAAAATGTGTTGATTTTTTGGAGCATCTGTATTTGTTGCCACATTTTCAACTTGGTGATATTTGGCTACCAACTTTATCGCCAGAATCACCCTTACTTATAAAGCAATACTATATTGAGTTATTTTTCTTTTCTATAAGCCACCTTTTCGGCCACAAGATATCTACGTCTTCGTCTAGTATTAAAAGTCCAAACTTTCCATAACTATATTTTCCTATAATGCCTGAAAAAAAGTAGTAGCCTTTTTCAAAGAAACTCCAACAATAAATATTCTTTTAAGTTACAACATTACTGCTATATCACTATACCGTCTTAAGTATAATGATACAGCATGCACTTTCATTCACTTTTTTTGATTACCAGGATTCCGTATCTTTGAAAAGAATATATTGCATGCCGTTTTGCAATAGTAATAACCTAAATTTTTATCATTTTTTTCCAATATATGAAGTGAAAAACAGAGAAATTACACTTAGTGGCGATAGCTCTCCTGTTCAAAATAATAGGAAATATGGTTTCCTAAAAAACATCACGTGTTTGATAAGCAGAGGAACGAAATAGTAAAATAAGTGATTAATTTTTCACTTCCCATTATTAGTAGAATATCAGATCGTTTTGCAACATTTTCTGGTTTGGCGAAAATGACCGATAAGATTATTAAACTTAATTAAATTGCGTTCACTATTTCATAGAAAGCATATTTTCGCTACATATTTCCTCCACATAAATTTTGCCAGATATGATTCTAGATGATGCCGAGCCACGCTATTTCTTGTTACGCTACTTTGCAGAACCCCACATTGTTACAACATTTTGCATGTGAACTCCAGTTGTCTTACGTCGTACGAATAAACTTTTATCGACCTCCACAATTTTATCGGGCCCACCTATACACTTATTAAATTTTAGAATAAGGGGAAGAGAACACGCTTCTCTCATATAATGATTCCAATCCACTGTTGAACCTTTTGACATATTCAACTGAGTGCGACACCATTTAATGGACGCCAACTCCTCTTCCCAACAATACGTTAAATCGTATTGCAGTAACGAACAATATTATGGAACCGCTGAACCAATTTCCAACGGGGAGGCCCTTCTTATTCGTACTACTTTTAATGTTGAACCTCCAAATACTTTCTTCATTAACATATAACTTTATTACGTGACCTCTTTTGCATAATAATGTTTTCGGTAAAGGTCATTTCTCTTGAAAAAAAAAAAAGAGAGGGCATCCATTTCGCTGTTTGGTATATTGGAAATTGTTAATGACATTTTCAAAGGCAACAAAATAGGTATTTTTTTAAAAAAAAGTACGAAATCGGTAACGTTAACAGGCAAGCGATATTTTACTGAAATGATGAAATGCTGTTTCTTTAGGACTGCAACCTTAGGAGTTTACAACCAAACATGGCGATAAATCTTACTGCTTGGCGATTTTCCGTCTACATCAGAAATCGTAATGTGGCGGACGCCGCTATAATGGACCAGAACCGATTTTAGTTTACTTTTCGATTTATTGATAATATTACTAATCTGTAGAACAAACCTTTTCATTTTTTTTTTTTTGTGCCTTGCATAGTTGTGAAATATGTGCTTTCGTTTGGGTATTGTAAATTACATTTCATTAAAATTTCGTTTCGGCAAGCTTTCACGAAAATTAATATACTTTTATTAGCTTATTATGAAAAATTAAAAACTGAGCTTTAAAATTTTTTAAATGTTGCTTACATTCTTAAATTTTCGCTTAAATTGGAAATGGACGATTCTCAGACAATAGTAGCAATGTCTGTGGTAATTCTGACCACAGCATCTATGAATATTTGCTTAAATAGCCTGAAAGCTCTCCAAATTTTTGCAGGTCTTCTGATGATGAAGTGTATTTGCATGGTAATTTCCAAGGAAAGCTGACTTTTTATGAAACTTATGTGAAAACAGTCCTTCAATCACTTTGCCAAGGTTTCCCATTCTTTGAACTCTGTCCATTTACGTGAATCATTAATTCATTGAATGAGGTGTCAAACTACGGAAAACAAATGATCTGTTCATACCAGTCTGTGTCAGAAAATTCAACATTAAAAGGTTAAGATATTTCTCATAGTTTGATTTACATAGAGAGTGCTTGCAAGATATTCATTCTTCTACTGGTGGGAAGATAATGGACAGATGGTCCCTGTTTGGACTTTTCTATAAATGACGTTCTACGAACAAAAAAAATTGTTTCACATCTTCCGAGTTTTATTTTTCGCAATGTTTTTTTCTCTGTCTCGGAACTGTATGATTAGCTGAGTGTATGTACTCAATTTTTGAATCTTTATGCTTATTTTGAATACAGATGTATTTTTGATTAAAATGGTATCTGGTCTTTCCAAGTAAAGTGTCAGTTTTTTCACAGCAAAATTTAGATTTAGAGTGAATGATTGAAAACAAATCATGCAGATAACTACCATGATGAGTAATTTTATTTTTGTTTTGGGAATTCCATTTTCTTTTCGACGAGTAAATTAATGTGTTTCTGTCAAAAAATAGAATTTTTTTTTCGCATGTTGAATTTATCTGCATATAACAGTTAGTTACAGAAATATATTACTATGTTAAGGCTCCAGAAAAGCATTAATCTTCTGATTCCGAATCCCTTTTTGTTCTGAATCCCTTTATTCGAATCCCTTTTTATTGATCATTACTTCCGCCATGATCTGATTCTTAACATTTTCGGCCCAATTAATAATCCGGCGTTTTTGCAGAGGCTGACAAGTCATAGAAAATTATTTCATGCCTTCTACTTCAACGGAATGATGCAGATTACCAAAACAATAAAATTTTTGACAGTTTTAGTTATATTTGACACTTTATTTTCAATTTCTGTTTTAAATATTATGCAATAATACATAACTTTTTCTGTTCAAAGGCATTCAAATTAGTGATTTTTCAGTAATTCGGCTCGGCTCTGATCCGATATCTGCCGGATTACCGAGAGAGTAATGCAGTGGCATTCCCAGGAGGTGGGGGGGGGGCAAAGGGACATATTCACCCCAAAAGTTTTTTTTTTTTTTTTGATTCATCAAGATTTTTTCTTGAAATAGAAAAATTTCAGGAAACTATTTTACAGTAGTTTGAAATTTTAAAGTAAGAATTTTTTTTCTCGTCATGCTTACAAATTTTTTTCATCGCGAAGAGAAAGAAAGATTCCAACAAAGTCGTTTCCTGAGAAAAGAATATAAATGTTTTTGTTGTCTCTAAAAGGGTACCTCTGGGTCAGTATTTATAGTTGAAGAAAGGAGAAGTGAAGCATCCCTATAGAAAAAAATAATGAAATGCAAAAAATACAAATATGCAAATTTTAAACCCCCCAAAATACAAATTTTATTTTTATGATAGCTATTTTTTATTAAGTAATTTTCAGTTTTGTAATTTTTATTACTTAATTAAAAATATATAAATATCAATACTTGAAAAGTTTTAAATAAGAGAAATAAGGCTGATATAGCGCATTACTTTTTACCAAATGGTATTTCTAAACTACAAAATTGCTTCTTTCATAGTAATAACGATATGAACCAACAAAAATTAATTTCTGGTTATGCCATTGGAGTAGTGTATTTTATTTTAGGGCAAAAAATGATTTTTTACACAAATTTTATCAATAAATGTAATATTCTTACAATTTCGGCAATAAAAAGATATTTTGGGAACTGGGGTTTTTTGAAATTTCCTGAACTATTAAGTGACTATAGCAATAACCAATCCAAATTATTCCATGGAAGGTCATAACCTATTAAACAGCTTCTTGGACTGTATTCTTAGAAAGTTCAAATGGATATAGAGTCCATTTTTACTCATCTTGTTTAAAATTTGCTGGAATTTTCAGTTATAGGAATGCCAGTTCGAGTCGCATATCAGGTGGTACACGAATATAGTGACTATTACATCATTTGCTGTCTCAATACATATTTCCTGACCCGGCGCTTTACAGGGGATATTTTTGAAGAAGTACTGAAAAGGATTAAAGAAACCCAAATGCTCCCTTCGACATTCTTTGAAGTGAAAATAGAGCCGAAAAAGTAAGGCATTGGATTTAAACGTTAAGAAACATTATGTCATAAAATCCAAAATGATTAATTCATTAGCAATAATTCAAGATAAAAACCAACTTTTTTAAAAACAACGATTTTATATGATGGCAAAGTTTATTAAGAAAATTATTTAAATATTAGTTAAAACTTTGTAAAAAACCTCATATCTTTCTCGTCTTTAAGATCACTCTGTCTGCGAAATTCAATGTATCTTCCATAGATGGCGCCAGGTTACTACACAAATTACGTTAATGAAAAAAATTATTGAAATATTAGTTAAAACTTGTCGCAAATGTCTAAATATTGTATTATTAGGCGAGTACGAACGATTCCCAAAATTTCAAAGCTCTAGCTTAATAGGAAGTTGGTTAAATTCACGATCGAAAATTTGATGACACACAGACAAACACTAAGTGAAATACATAAAAACGTTTTAAAGAAAACAATTCATTATATGAAATTTTTTTAATTTACATGTAAAATCTTTCCACTTCATTTTAGCAAGAAAATAATGCATTATTTCTTTACTTAAATGCATTGTCGAAAGCAGAGAATAATTGAGAATTGGAAAGAAATAGTTAAGAATGTTTTACATTGCTATGTTTCATTCGGAATTCAACTGTGATGTTAGATAATTTCTAAACAATAATGTTTAATAAATTCTATACCGACGGATATCAATAGACATGTGTGTTCAGCTTTTAAAATTTATTAACAAAGCAGTAGTGATTCTATTTATTATTTAAATTTAGCTGTATTAAATGTTCGAAAAAAATTCTTTTAAATTATTGCAGAAATATTTCTCGCATGAATATTTACTCCTTGCAAAAACTCATTCGGATAATTGTTAAAATTAAAATTTGTATTGAAACAGACTTATAAATTATTTAAAAGAAGTACACTCTATAACAAAAAAAAAAAAAAAAAACGGCGTACCAAGAAGGAGTAGCCCGATTGCAATGAAGCTTCGTATGCAAAGACATTTGGACCGAACATGCAAATGATTATAATTTGTTGTCCAATGAAGGAATAGCGGGAGCTACAGTGCATCGGAACTGCGCACTCAGCAGGTGTATATTAGAAGAGATTCTCAATCTGATGGTCAAATTTTCTATTGCATTGCGATTTAAGATACCTTTCAAGGACTGAAAAAATGGCTTGACACAGGATTCGAACTCATTACGAGCAACTGTCAGAGTTTGAAAGAGATCGTATCATTAGATTGAAAGAGGCAGGTTGGTCAAATTGGATAATCGTTTGTTATATGGGTCGAAGCGATGCGGCGCTCACGCCTGCACACTGTTGTGCCAGATTGCAGTGGTGCTTGGCTCGATCAGGTTGGAATGATGCTGACTGGAGACGTATAGTGTTCAGCGACGAATTCCGCTTCCAACTGTGTCCTGATCATTATGGAAGACGTGTCTGGAGACACCCAGGGACCATTTCACTATTGCATACCACACAGACCCCCAACCAGGAGTAGGGTCTGGGTGCCATTTCCCTAGATAGCCGGCCCCCTTTGGTCATCATTACAGGCACACTTACAACACGGCGGTCCTTGGACGACATTTTGTTTTGCTACTGTTCCTTTTGCAGTAAGTAGCATGACCTTATTTTTCAGCAAGATAATGCCAGACCACATATGGCATGTGTTGCTATGAGTTGTCTTACAGTTTGTCAAACATTTCCTTGGTCAGCCAGATTTCTCTCCAATCTAGCATGTCTGGGATAGGATGAGAAGGCATCTACCAGGGAATATTGATGACCGACAATTGGAGGAAATTTGGCAGGAAATACCACAGGAGACCATCAGGGAGCTTTATCACTCCATGCCACGTCGTGTAACAGCTTGCATCCAGGCTAGAGGTGGGGCAACTCCTTATTGAGTTCGTTACTATGTAACTCTGAGGTAAATAATTCAATTTTTCGGAAATTTTAATCATTTTTTATTCTGTACATAATTTTCTTATCCGCTAATTTTTGTCTCCATCGGAGAACTCCTTCTTGGTGGGTCGGGTTTTTTTTTTTTCTTATAGAGTATACATCAAACTCGGAAATTAGTTAAGGACAAATAAACATAAATTTTTTTTTCATAGGCTGTAAAAAAATGCAAGTTTCATCTAAATGTAAGTTTATTTCAAAATAAGTAGCATAAAAAGGGTAACAAGAATAATAGAATTACTGTTTCCTCCCGATACTTTGCAACTCTTTTCTGCCTGCAATATTTCCTGCTGTAGAAGAATTAGTCTTCTTTCTTTTACTTACAAGAAAAACTACATTGCTGGCCATTAAAATACTACACCAAGAAAGAGAGCTTGTAGTAGAATCTTATTTATTGTAAGTATGCTGCGCAAAGTCCAAATTTAGAAAGTATAATTTTGGTCCTTGTATAAAATGCTATGCTTATTAATACTCAGTAATTTTTTAATTTTTAAAACGAAGAATTCATGTGATTTTTTTTACTTATGCAGCTAAAAGTACATACGAGTAAGTATACATGACTTCGGTTGCTTTTAATTTTTAAAAAAAACGAGTGAGAGTTCTTTCAACTTGGCATAATATATGCTTACTTTTTCATGCTGAAGGTGTCTGAAATACTTTAGAGTCCCATTTCTTTCCACAAATGTGTAATAACCAAAAACATTGTGTGACATATTCAATTTTTAAAAACAAACGATTGTGATACTTTTTTAAGATATTATCTGTCCAACTTATAAAGGCAGACGATTTAATCTAATGTGATACTTTTTTTAAGACATTACCTATTCTACTTTTAAAAGCAGACGATTTAAACTTAAAGTGATCCCTTTTTCAATATTCTTTATTAGGATATTTTTTTTGGCAACACCAGATCATAGTTTTGATTTTAGATAATTTACTGGCAACGGATATGAAATTTAGTATTGTGTTTGGTTCCAAGAGGTAAAGACGAACGTTGATAAGTGGTGCTTGTGTAAAATTGTGTCTTGAATTTATGTTTGAAAAGATGTGAGCAAATAAATGTGATGTCCTGAAAATAAGTCATTTTTATTAATAGTCTTCAATACAGTACAATTGTTATCCTTTCAGACCGGAGTATACAATGAAATGCCTTGGAAGAGATAATGAGAAAAAAATTATCATAGATAGCCTTCAGAACTTGAAAAAAAATATAAAAGACTTAGATGATACGCTTCCACTCATTCTGATCAGTGGACACATAGGAATGGGAAAAACTACATTTCTGGAGTGGGCCACTAACAAGGCCGAAACGATTGGATTTAAGTAAGCTTCTTTCGTGCAGTTCAGTACTTAAATAGATTTATTGCACCTGACTCATTATTTTATTGGTGGTTTGATTTGATATTTTTCTGTTCTCAGTATTCTAATTTATATAACAAATACATGCTCTTTTCCGAATCTAGTTTATGTAAATAGGTTTAGAAATGAAGAGAATTGCCTCTTCTTGTTTAATATATAAGGCTCTTTTCCGAAACAATAGGAAAGATAACAGGTCAATTGAAAAGTCCCCGGCCTGACACATAGATGGCGCTACTAGAATTAAATCCATTTGTTTTTCAGTTAGCCCTAACCATCAAAAGATGCTTGTATAAATTTGACAGCTGTCGGATCATTAGTTCGTGAATTATAGCATTTTGAGGGAAGCAACTTTTGTTATTGTGAAAAAAATGGATAAAAAGGAATTTCGCGTGTTGATAAAATATTGCTTTTTGAAGGGAAAAAAATACAGTTGAAGCAAACACTTGGCTTGATGCCGAGTTTCCGGACACTGCCCCAGGAAAATCAACCATCAAGGATTGGTATGCTAAGTTTAGACATGGTGAAATAAGCACCGAAGACGGTGGACACCCAAAAGAGGTTGTTACCGACGAAAACTTTAAAAAAATCCACAAAATGATTTTGAATGACCGTCAATTGAAATTGAATGAAATAGCAGACACTCTAAAGATATCAGCTGAACGTGTACATCATATCATTCACGAATATTCGGGTATGAGAAAGCTCTGTGCAAAGTGGGTGCCGCGCGAGCTCACTTTTGACCAATAACAACGACGAATTGATGATTCGGAGCAGTGTTTGAAGATGATCAAGCGTAATAAACCCGAGTTTTTGCGTCGATATGTGACAATGGATGAAACATGGCTCCATCATTTCACTCCGATGTCCGATCGACAGTCATCCGAGTGGACTGCACACGATGAACCCGCTCCAAAGCGTGGGAAAACGCAACAGTCGGCTGGCAAGGTTATGGCGTCTGTATTTTGGGATGCGCCTGGAATAATTTTCATTGACAACCTTGAAAAAGGAAGGACCATCAACAGCGACTATTATATAGCGTTATTGGGCCGTTTGAAGGACGAAATCGCCGAAAAACGGCCGCATTTGAAGAAAAAGAAAGTGCTACTTAACCAAGACAATGCACAAGTCAGTGAAAACGTTGGCAAAAATCCCTGATTTAGGCTTCGAATTGCTTCCTCATCCACCGTATTCTCCTGATCCAGCGACTATTTCCTGTTCTCAAATCTCAAAAGAATGCTCGCTGTGAAGAAATTTTCGTCGAATGAAGAGGTGATCGCCGAAACTGAGGCCTATTTTGAAGCAAAGGACAAATCCTACTACAAAAATGGTATCGAAAAGTTGGAGGGTCGCTATAATCAGTGTATCACCCTTGAAGGGAATTATGTTGAATAAAAAAAAAACTAATTTTGCCAAAAAAAAATGTGTTTTACTAAAGTAGGCCGGGGACTTTTCAATTGACCTGTTAGATGAATTGTGGGGGGAAATTGGTTTTGAATCTTCTACCTCCTTTTCCTTATAGCCCTGACCTTTCCCTTTGGATTTTTATTTGTTTAATCCGATAAAAAAAGCTTTTCGGTCATCAAGTTTAATGACAACGAAAGGGTAAAGAAAAAAGTACAAAATTAGCTTCAAAATCAAGGTAAAGAATTCTTTGCTGAGAGGATAAAAAGAATCCCAAAAGGATAATACAAGTGTAGAGAAGTTAGTGGGGATTGCGTGATCATTTAAATATAAAAAAAATTGAATGAGTTTAAAAAATTATTTTTGCTGTAAAGCTATTTGTCTGTTTAAATAATGAATGGCCTTCGTAAAAAAAAATAAGCCGCATTAAACAAATAAAAATAAGAGAGATTTTTAAAAAGAGATTCTTATAGACTGAATCGAATACAGAAACGTTGCTGGCCCAGAACATGAAAAATAATATTTTTTACGAAAAAAATTTAACTATAAATTTAAAAACATAAATAGTGGTAGCGATCATTAATCATAAGTATTGAGTCAATGAATCCGTTCTGGATTACAGAATGTGCCGAATTAAAGAGCGCTACATTGTAGTGCCCAGTTATTACTTGCTCCTATTAGTCAATAATTAAATAGTCACCAATCTGTAGTCCAGCGAATAGTCATATAGTGATGATAAAAAAAAAGTTATTTTATTCGGATCTATGAGAAATCCCTAACTTCCTCGCATGTATGCAAATACGCGTCTGCTCTATCGTTTACAAAAATTACTTTGTACTTATCTTACCGAATCAATCGGATTTGAGTCTTCGGAAGATTTATAAACGAGGATTTGAATCTTTGATCCTTTTTAAATCCCTTCTGGGTTCATTCTCTAAGCATCTTACTCAATGCAGATCTGATACAGATGTCTCAGATTGATAACTGCAGCTCACTATCTCTACCATTAACTAAGTTATCAATCCTCATGATAAAAGCATCTTAATTCTATTCATAACACTTTAATAAGGGGCCGCGGTGGTCATGGTCATGGTCGTGGATTCGCTGCCAATGTTGTTTTTGTCGAGTCGTGAGTTAGAGTCCTGATGCACATTAAATCTGGCCGAGGTTCCACATCCTCCCATTAGTGTGGTATCAAAGTGTGGAGAGGAAGGTTCGAGCTCTCAGATGTCGTCCACTCATTTAAACAAGGTTCAAATTTTCAAGAACAGTAGCTTTCATCCTGCTTCTCAGTACTACGTTAATAAAATGATCGAATTATGCTTCAATATTTCTAATCTACATCAGTTTTCAATTCAACAACATCAACGTAGAGTTAGTTGAAGGCAAAAGTGCTATACATCCTACTTTATAGTTATCACAGAATAAGGAGAAAATTAGGGACAATTCAGTTAAAGGCAAAAAAAATAATGCACTTAATGATCACTCTCTTCTGTTTCTTAGTTTGACGATACGAATTTGTAATAATTCCTTCGAGGAGTCATTCGAAAATGCTTGGAAAATTACACAGGATATTCTACAGAAAACAGGCAATGAGACCCAAAAGAAGATTTCGGACATCTTTGAAAACAAAAAAAATGTATTTCCTCTGCACACACTTAATGATAAACTAAATACGGAAGTAAGTATTCTTGATATATTATGAATCCTGTTGATTTTTAACACTCGCCTCATCGTACATTGATTGAAACTGACACACGAAAGACTTATTTATTTCATATTTAGAGTCCATTGATTCCGTTTCACTCCACAAAAAACCTTATACAGGGTGTTTCAAATTGAATGGGACAAAAAGAAAACTTGATTGTGAACTTTGTAATTAATATATTTAAAAAATTCAAATTTACCTAAAAACTACATTTATTCATGTTTCTACAGGTGTTCAATATGTGCCCCTCCGGTGACACGACAAATGTCTACACGGTAATCAAGCTCCTGCCACAATCGTGATAGCATATCTCCTGTGATGGAGTTCAACACTGCAGTTATCCACTGCTTCAGTTCCTCTAAGTCATGAGGAAGTGGACGCACAAACACCTTGTCTTTAACGAAACCCCAGAGAGAAAAAAATCACAGGGTGTTAGACCTGGTGATCTCGGTGGCCAATGAAAAAATATCAAATCCTGTGGCCTGGCACGGCCAATCCAGCGATGGGGTAGACGTTCGTTCAGGAACTCACGTACGTTTTTATTCCAATGTGGGGAGCACCATCTTGCTACAAAATGAAATCAGGAACAGCTTCCTCCAGCTAGGGGAGCAACCACTCAGAGAGCATGTCTTGGTAAATGTCCCAATTAATCGATTTTTCAGCAAATAAAAATGGACCAAAAACACAACTGTTTAATAAAGCGCAGAAAACGTTCACCTTGGGAAAATCACGCTGATGTTCTAATGTCCATGGACATTTTCCGTGCCCCAAAATCGCAAGTTATGGCGATTACCTTTGCCACATAAGTGGAACGTGGTTTCATCCGTAAACACCAGTGTGTTCTCGAAACCATTCACGTCTAGCTTTTCTTGAAATTTCACACAGAAATTCTTACGCAACGGTTTGTCAGTAGGTTTTAAAGCCTGCACCATCTGATATCTGTACGGTTTGAATTGAAGACGCTTCCGTAAAACACGCCACACCGTTGTGTGAGGGACACTGCACGTCACGTTGATTTTGAGGGACTCCGTAGAAACGAATCACGAATTCTTTCAACCACTTCGGGTATTGTTTCTTTTCATCCTGGGCTTTTGTTCTTGCATAAGCAGCTGGTATCCTGGAACTGCTTCCCCCACCTGCTTATGTTAAGCCGATGCGGTGGTTCTTTACGAAATTTCGTGCGAAAATGTCTTTGCACAACAGTTACCGAGAAAGTTTTGGCATATTCGAAAACGCAGTACGCTTTCTTCTGCACGGACGACATTTTGTTTAACAGCGCCTCTAGCGACGAGTTCGTCATTCGATAATTTTTCCCTGTTGCCAAATAAAACTTGTATAATTGTAGTTGCAGAATAAATTTGTTTCGGCTGAATAAATACATTACGGCAGTCACACTGCGCTATTCTTTTTGTCCCATTCAATATGAAACACCCTGTACTATACACGAGAAATAATGTACTATATACAAAAATGGTTGAAAAAGTAATTGTGTTAGGAATAGAAATAGGGCATTAACAAGGAAAAATGGAAGAGGAATAACTCACTGGTGCATTGTTTAATTATCGTATTACGATTGGATGTTACAATATGGCTCTTGAGCTATGATTAATTTAATATATTAAACTTTAGGAGACAGGAAAGCAATTTACGAAAACTGGAGACTAAACCCGCGAAATTATTTATTATCAAGGTCTAGTATCTTAAAGGCTCTCTTCGGTTTTCTGTCCTAACAGCTCTAATTATAACTGAAATTAAGTTATCTTACCGAAGCTTTTGCGTTCTAATCACCTGACAGTCTTTGCTGAAGATTCTGTCCATTCCTTAGAATCGTCACAATTCTTAAGTCAACAGTTGTCACTCACTTCGGATACTAAAATTTGCAATGTCTCCTTTCAATTTCCTCTTACTTATATATCATTATATCTGATCACTTTATTTCCTCCTGAATATAATTAAAATAATTGCATTCCTTTTTGGTTTGGAAGAAATTGTTGTTTCATGCAATCAAGCTCAATAAAAGTCCCCGAGGTCTGCTGATATTGATGTCCGAGCGCCCGGCAGCAGATTTCTATAAGGAGGGAGTCCTCAAGCTAGTTTTACTTAGTAGTGGAAATAGTTATCTTGATTAATAGATTTAGAGTTACAGGCTTTCTTAAGAAATAAAATAGAAGAAACTGCACCTTTTTCGTAAATACAGAAACACGGTACTTACTTAAAAATCACGCCGATACTTGAAATGTTAAAGGGCTCTTTTGTAATTAATATAATGTTCTTAAAAACTTTTCTAGTAGTTTTGGTTAATGTCTTAGTAAATTCTATGCATGTATTAAAGTTTTACATAAATAGTTATTTTTTTTTAAAAAAAATAAACACAAAATTAGGAATAAAAATGTTTTTTACTGTTTTTCTTAGTGTCTTATAGGAAAGTTTTTGTAAAAACCACAAATAACGATTGTACAATTAAAGCAGTGAACAATATTACATTTCTGATTCTGTTTTTTTCTTATAAATGTTTTTTTATAAGAAACTGAAAGGGAAATTGCATAAAAATATGAAACTGCTTATAAGTATTAAAAAATTTTAAATATTGAAATAATTTGAAAAAAAAAATGAAATGTTCAAATATGATGAATATATCCTTTTTCTAACAAATATCTAATTTAAACAATTTACTCAAAGGGTTTTGTATCCCCTTAAAACTATTTCTCTGATCAAATTTGGATTCGTCATTATACTATTGATCGATCACGACCAGAAGAACCTTGGTTCCTTTTCCTCCATAAAAGAGTTCATTTTCTCCCTGGGAGGTATAGAGAAAACTAATTAAAGTAATGAGCAATTGTAAAAGTAATGTAAAAAAAGTAATGTAAATGTAAAGCTGTTTTTTTATTTACCTATACAGGAAAGAGAATTTTTATTTACGTTTTTATTGACTTATTAAAGAAGGAATATCATGCAAATCAATGCAATATAGTAATGTATTAAATGGATATATTTTTTTGCACTTATCGAAATGGAATTGACGAATTCCTCATGAAATGGACAGTCCAAAACCCTCAACCAATAGGAAAGCTCCCTCTGCCTCACTGAGGTCAGAGGAACGTTTCCCCTGATCATGATAGCAAAATTCTAAGAACTTAAGTAGCTGCTCCCTGATTGGACAAGCGCCATCACCATAGCCCCACCCACCTCCAACTCATTGCTCACTCACTAAAATTAACTTAAACTTTGATTTCATGATCTTTTAATTTTATTTTAATGCATTTTTAAAGATAACTTTTATTAGTTATTTACTAAACTTTTTACTTCATTAGCATTCTTAATTTTAAATCATTTTAACTGTGCAAGCATCCATATTTAAAAGGGTATAGAAATAGTATATAATCAGGTTCAACTGAGATAGGAGATATAGAGCCAATTCGGGTTAGGTGCTCCAATATCACCTTCAGTATGAACTAAAATTCTTCTTGTGATGGTAGATTTATAGTTGGTGTTTACTATCTCTTTATTCCACAGCTACAAGCATTCAGTATCAATTACTCTGTGATGGTGAAAGGTCGTTTCTTTTCCGGAACCGGTTATGGCTGGATGCCTTCAGCATTCTCCGCAACCTTCCTTGGTGTTCGCCGTGCAGTTGGGTAGATTAGTTTTCCTCTGTGCCCAGTCAGCAAGACAATAAGCATAAAAATTTTTAATCTTTTAAAAAATTTAACTATTCTGATTTTAATTCATTAATTATGGAACTTCAAATTTATTTCAATTTTTAATAATAGTTATGATGAGGGGAGTATTTGTTTCTTTTGATGAAAGGTACATTATAATTTACACTCCTTCGCATTTCACGGTAGATGTGAAATACGTGATTGAACTCTGTAAGTGATGTAAACTTTGATTTTTCTGTGTATTCTACATTTTGTTTCAATTTTAAATATTTGTTATGCATTAAATGCATTTTTCTCCTTACAGTTTGAACATGTCGTATCATTGTACAGTGAGCAGGATATTAGAAATATGTGTGTAACCTTGATTCAAAAGGTATTCTAAATTATTAACTTATATTCCCGTCGAAAATGCATCAGCGCCGTTAAAAACTCTGTGTATCATTAATATTTTCAATTTAAAAAAGAGTCGAATATACACTCATGGACAAACAAATTAGCGCACAAAGAAGGAGTCGTCTCAAAATAAAACGAAATTTTACATACGTAATGACTACTTTGATATAAGTAAATGATTAGAAAATAAAATAAAAAAATAAAAAAAGAACATTTATTTCAGAGAAAAAGGTAAAAGAACGAAGGATTTAATACCCTGTTGAACCCCCAGTAGCGTAAATGCACGATGCGATACAATTGCGCATTGAGGCATGCAAGTTCTGTATAATGTCTTGAGACATTTCATTCCATATTTGCTGTAACCTTGCCTCTAGTTCGTTCAAATTCATGGGATGCCCAACTCACCGTCCCAAATGATCCCAGATATGCTCGATTGGAGACAAATCTGGGGATCGGGCAGGCCAAGGAAGGCTAGTAACAGTGCAGAGACAGTCTTGTGACATCCTTGTCGTGTGAGGCCGAGCATTGTCTTGTTGAAAAATGGGAGCCGTTGCATGAGTGGCAACACATGTGTTTGCAGAATGTCATGGACATACTGCTGGGCTGTCATGGTGCCATGGATCAATACAGGGGGTGACTGTGTATTGTATTCAATGGCACCCGTACCATCACACCAGCTGTGGGAGCGGTGTGTCGCTGTAAAGAAAAGGCAGGATTGAGGCGTTCACCACGGGTCTCCACACATGAACACGATTGTCATCACTGCTGAGATTGAATCTGGATTCGTCACTAAAGACGTCCTGGTTTCATTCTGCTGCAGTCCAGTTTCCTCGTGCGCGGCACCACTCCAAACTGAGGAGTCCATGGGTGGACGTCAAGGGCAGGACACGTAATGGGCGCCGCGATCCTAAATGTCCTTCAGCCAGGCGCCTTCGTGTGGTTCGAGAAGACACGGGGGGCCCTAGTAAAGGTGCTACCTGTGCCTGGATGAAGGCCGATGAAGCATTTTCTGTACGCGTGCATTTCTTAGGATGTGGTGGTCTTCTCTACGACTGGTCTGTCGAGGGCATCCTGAGCCTGGCATTCATGTAAATGACATCTCTCTCTCTCTCTTGGATCCACTGGTCCCAACACCTCCTCACAACACAATCAGAGCGACCTAATTGATGAGCTACTTGCCTAGCTGACCACCCAGCTTCCATCATGCCGATGATTCTTCCCCTCTCAAACTGCGACAGCTGCTCATATTGTCTTCTAAAACTGCGTAATGGCATGTCTACCTCAGCTCTTCCTTTGTAAACGATTCAGCACACTCAAATAAGCTTTGGTTACCTGTTTTATATTCCACGGAGAACGACGTTATATGCCCTCTACAGGCTATACGTAATGCGCAATCATGCTTCTTTTCTAATCATTTGCATATCTCCCCGACATGTACCTTCATGCCAAGTTTCGTCATGATCCCGCGATTATTTCTTGGTGAGCTAATTTTTTTGTCCATGAGTGTATATGCTATCAATTACATTTGCTTATAAAGAGTACTCGGAAAATATCTGGCCAGATTATTAATGGAAGTAGAAGAAACATAATGAACTATTTCTTTTTACAACGTTTTTCTGAATTTCACTTGGTGTGTGTGTGTGTGTCATCAAATTTTCGATCGTTAATTTAACCAACTTCCCATCAAGCTAGAGCTTTGAAATTTTGGGAATTGTTCGTACTCGCCTAACAATGCAATATTTAGACGTTTGCGACAAGTTTTAACTCATATTTTTTAAATAATGCAGTTTAGCCCAATCACTTGGCGCAATTTGAATAATTGTCAAACTTGGCGAATTTTTTTTTTTTTTTATTTTGGCTGAATGTTAAGTTCGCTTAGCTGACCAATTTAGCAACATTTGGCAAAATACCACCAAATAATTCCTGTCTCCAAGAGTGGTTTGACTAAACTGTATTCCAACCATTTAATTTACCGGATTAATTAATTTTAGTTAGTTTTAACGTTGTTATGTATTTCACTTGGTGTGTGTCTGTATGTATGTGTATCAGTGTGTCATCAAATTGTCTATTGTTAATTTAACCAACTTCCCATCAAGCTAGAGCTCTGAAATTTTGGGAACCGTTCTTATTTGCCTAACAATGCAATATTTAGATATTTGCGACCAGTTTTAACTAATATTTTAATAATTTTTTTACTAAACTTTGCCACCATATAAAAACGTTGTTTTTAAAAACGTTGGTTTTTATTTCGAATTATTTTTGTTGTTATTGAACATGTGTTCAAAAAACCACGTTGATGTGCTATACTCGTTGTGCACTTTTAGGGCAACGAATTACATCTTATCGGGGTATAAGCCGTTATTTGTCACTGCGGGGTATAACAGTGTGCATTGTTATAAGAATTCGGAACTCACTAATATCCATCTAATGTAAAGGGATGCGAAAGGAAATGAGCGAACTGCTACACTTATTACAATTAATGTCTTTGAAAGTGTAATGAAATCCATGAGCTGATGATGTGAATCTTGCGTATATCATCTTGAGTATTCTTAACTATCTATACTGAATTCCATATCTTTAAATCTGTCTTAATCATTTACTAGTAACCACATCATTATCGAGCACATGGAAGGAGAAAAATTGTACACACAATATATATAGTAGAGACAAATAATGATTTTAATGGAAATCAGTTAATATGCAGATATCTTGGTAATTTCCTTAGAATAATTAATAATCAAGCCTATACGATACCCCTACGTATGTCAATCATAAATGCATTTTCATTGTCACACATGAAGTGCAAAAAGAGCCATCTAATTATAACTTTATATTGCAGAGTGTCAAAGACAATCTCATATTGATTTGTGTGGACAATATTGAGCATATGGGAACAGAATCGTGGCTCTTCTTACAGGAATTACTGTTCTTGAAGGTGGCAATCGTTATTGCAACCGTCACGGAAGAATATCGTCCTTCTATACATTTTGTTAAATACGTCATTCAACAACTGTATAAGTCTATTAACATGAGGCCCCTGGATGAAGAAGAACTGGGTCTTCTTGCGTGCACAGTCCTGAATGTTGAGGCCATAAACAAAGGATTCCTACCGTGAGTATATATTATATATTTAATTTAGGTCATTATCTTTGTTGCCCGAACAGACACTTTAAGATTCAAGGCAATCGAATGGTTGCCATGCAGGTAAGCACCACCCTTGGAGACGAAATGTTTATCGACGATAAATCTGCCAATTATGGCAGCCCTCAATTTCCTCGTCAAACATCGCAGTTATAAACAATAAACATTTAAATTTCTCCTTCTCCCTCGCCTGTTTAGTTCTGTCATTGTTTTGGTACTATTTGAGTATGCCCTCCATTCAGAACAGTTCTTTAGGCCAGTCACGGGAGTATACTTTGACCTTGCTCCTCCTTTTGAAACTCTTATCAGCTAATTTAAGTTATTGGACACTGTGGATGGAACTAATTGCATCCACCTGTGATTCTCCAAATCGAGAGAGCATGTGATTGTTTTGAAGAAAAGTTACGTCTGATGGGCATGAATGCCAGATGAAGGGAGGGAATTTTCGTGTTTTCAGGAGTACTAAGAGAAGGTCATGCTTTTCCGTAAGCCATTAAAATGTTTGCACTATTTCTCGAGTAATTAGATTTGTTATGAAGAAATGAAGATTCATAACTATGAAGTTATATATTGGTACAGATTTTGCCAAAAGAAAGGGATAAAAGATTTTGGTTTGATCTATGAGGTGTGGATATTAAATAACAAGGTGGCAGTGGTAGCCTAGTGGTTAAGGCAGCAGATTCGTGGCTGGTCACTGAAAACCCACCGTGTAGCCTGGGCTGATGCATGTTGAATTTATTGTGGTTCAAAGTCATCCCGTTAGCATGTGGAAGTTAAAAGAGGTTGGATGCCAGCTCAGGTGTCGTCCTTGTCACTTGACCAAGGCTCAAAATTACAAGGTCTGTCACCAATAACGCTTGTGTTGCTTTGAGTGCGATGTTAATGAAGCCAATCAACCATTAAATAACGATACTGAATCTGCTAAAGAAAAGTACGCGTGCTCCAAACACCAACGACCACCAATGTTTAGCGTGAAATCCGTATAGTAGCAGCCTTCGTTTGCATTAGAGTTATTTTTTGTTTCGCCCGAAAAATGATAAGTAGTTATGAAATTTAAAATGAAACTCGAAAAAAGGCTACTGAAGCATAATTTATTGAAAGAAAGTGTACGGCAATGAATGTTTATCGCATGCATGTATTTTGCCGTTGTTTAAGCAATTTCAAGAAGGTCGAGAAGACATTGAAGGTTATTCACACCCCGGTCTCCCTTCCACATCAAAAACAGATGGCAATGTCGAAAAAATCGATACTGTGGTTCGATCTGACCGTCGTTTAAGTATTCGCGCGATTTCTGAGACTGTAGAAATTGATAAAGAATCCGTAAGGAAAATTTTATGTAGCAATTTTAACATGCAAAAAGGGCGTGCCAAAATGGTGCCTAAATTTCTCACATTTGAACACAAAAAGCTTGCAAAGATGATTGATCTGACACTTTGCACACATCGTGAATGGTACAATTTCACCCACACTGCTCGTGACACACTGCCCGAACAATAGATGTAATGATCGGGAGGGGGGGCTGTGATAGCCTACCTACTTTAATTGCGGTTCATGGACAACCTCACTGATATATAAGAAGTGTAATATAGATGATTAAAATGATTAGTGGTTTCTTTAGTAAGCGCAGTTGATGGACAAGCACAACAAGATTTGTCATTAATCGAAATATCAACGTTTTGGAAAGGCAGAAAGCACTCGTACATATATGTGTTTTTCCCAAAGCTTCATCTTTGTAAGTTGTTTTCAAAATTACAAGTTCTGCAGCATTTTTCTCAAAGAGGAATCAAGATTTCCCAGCCACACGTTGTTCACTTAAATATGCAGTCTTAAAACACGAGGATGGCGCAAAACAGCTGTGGCAAAAATATTTATTACAGGTGGACAAAACCTTTTCAAGTGATGTACTAAACTCACAAAGAATTACTTGACACACGCATAAGCAACGTACGCTCCCTGGTATTGAGACTATTGATGGACATTTTTACCTATTTTCTAATATAATATTATGTCTTTCAAATACGAAAAAATAGGCCACGCAATGAATTAGCAACTTCTCGAGTAAATCCAAATTTGCTCTGAGATTTTTTAGCAAATACACATTTCATTTTATTAGAAAGTATTCAACATAAGATCATATAACACAAACTCAAAGTTCACATAATCACTGAACACAGCAATTCAAATTAAGTAATTCCAATATCGCATCAACACATATATAAAAACCCTTTATAGAATATCCTAGAAGTCCCAAGTTTGGTCAAAGATCACCTAGTTTTTTGCTGAATTTGACGACTTTTAGTTACCAAAAATGTCGCCAATGTCATATTTATCTATTCAGCATTCAGTCATCTTTATCTATTAGAAATATACTCACATTATTTGTAAAATGATATTTCAACCCATCCTACTTGCTCTGTAGGGAGAAAATTATGTCTACTTTTCGCGCATAACAATTCGTGACGATAATATAATGCTTTTGCATCACATAGAACAATTTTTGCGTATTTTACCAAATAATCGACATGCCGATTTTAAAGAAGAGATAATTGATTTCTTTTGTAGATTTTTCTTCCGATACAGCGAAGGAAATGCACTCAGAATGGAAGAAATTCTCATGATCCCGCCTCTTCAAAAACATTTCTGCCTTGTGCCTACTTCCAGCATTCCAAAGAACAGATTAAAAAAAGAATTCTTATTCCATAAGGATCTCAAAAACAAATCTGAGGTGGTTGTAAGTACACTTTTGAGGTATAGCAAAGTTAGGAAGCATAACTGTCAGATCTCAGAGAATCATTATTTGTGTGTGTACTCGAATTTAATTTCAGGCAGCAAAATAATAATAATAATAATAATAATTACCCAACAGCAATACTCTTCGTGAATTTCGCTACTTTTTTTAAGCTGGATAGATGTGATATTGCTATTAATATCTGAAAGGAAGTTAAATTAATGATGTTAACGGATTAATTAACTAACTTAATTTATGGGTTATCTCACATTATTATCGGAAATAAAATTTAGATAATGAGAAGAAAAGATGAGAAGAATTTGTCTATGTATAAATAATTGAACTTTGACTAACTTACCAAATGTTTTGCGAGTCACTTTAATATGTGTGTACAGTTGTTATTCCATATTTTAGTAGAATAGTCACATAATAAATACTCTTTCCATTTCTCGAAATGATTCTTGTATAAATTATTTGTATTGACATGATTTCTCCATTTAAAAAATATAAAAAAGCGGGGTTTTTTCCTACCCTGTTACTAATTTCAAAGTAAAAGTATTATTTATAAAGTACAGTACAATTATATGATTATAATAACTATTTATTTAACTTTTATTTCATATATGTTACATGTTGTTAATACCAGTGGAGGGACTAGGTGTAAAATAATAGTCCCAATGTTGCTCATGTGACTAAAATGGACTATAAGAGGAGACTATAAGAGGAGACTAAAATGGGTTCCCAGTATCTAAGGGTATAACCCCGATACTTGTCTCTGGGGAATATATTAGGACTGATTCTCTTGTTTCGGGATTCGTTTGGAGGCTAGCTACCTACACCACGAGAAACCTTTGTTACGAAATCAAAAAAAAAAAAAAAAAAAAAAAAGTAATACTCGTCGTCTTATGGAACAGGATGGTATGGAATTACATTCTAAGGAAGGCTAGGGGTCCATTCGAGACTGTGGGACTGGTGAAAAAGAAGATAGCATGTTATTATATTTTAAAGTTATTCATTGCTTCCTGGGCCTCATTAACGAGTTTCACTAGTAATACAGATGGCATGTTTTGAGATCGAAACACTACCTTTTACATGTTTGGCACATAATTATTTCCCCACCAAACTACATAGTGTATTTCGTGATAAGTGTCATGTCAAAAGCATCGCTTAAGATATCTGTACAACTTCAGAGAAAAAAATTTGAAATTCATTGATATTTGCTACCCAAATATTTTTAATGCTAAAATATAACCTAAAACTATGAAAAGCACATTTAATAATCTGCTTTTATTTCAAAAAAAAAATTTGGAGTTTAAAACATGGTAAAATAGTACATAAATTGATTATCAGAATAACCCTCATAATTTAAAAGTAAACAAAAATATGATTATTATGTAAATGTTATCTTACTCATCATAATAATTTTTGGGGCTGGTACTACTTTCATAATACTACAATTTTTATTGTGTTTCGAGTCAAATAACAATGAAATATCAAAAAAAAAAAAGTTATAACAATACATGATTTACACCTTTGTTACTAAAAACATATCAATTTTAAAACCATGAGAGAGTTGTAGGTGTTCTTAAAAACTATATAAAAAAGATACTTGCAAGACTTAAATTAATTTGGTTTATAACTATTTCTAATATCTACGTTGCCATTTGTCAATATATCGAGAAAACTCATTTTGAGAAAAATCAAAAACAAACTTTAAAATGCAATTAAAAATTAGCTACCGAGTAAAATTCAAATCCCTGTAAACTTAAGTTCTAAATAAGCTATAAGCAAAATTCAAACACTATTAGAAAGAAAAAAAATTTTAAATTTTAAACTGACATTCAATTTAGAAAGTAGAAAATTTTGACAAAAATGCCTCACATTTTTAAGCATATTTATATCTTATTTACACATATTTAAACGAACTTATTTACAGAAGTAACATTCGTTAAGGTTTAGAAAAAAAAGTTGTAATTGATTTCATTTCAGCGTATCTGTGATATTGTGGATCTGGATGACCTGGAAACATTACAGATTCCCTCTCATTTATTAGGTATAATATTTTGAAATGTTTTTATAAAGAAAACAGCATTTTTTGTTTTTGTTTTAATAGTTTTCGTCATACATTTTTCAATTGCTGCTCATTTCACATGTTTGCTGTCTATTTCTTCTATTATAAATACAAAGAGTGATACGTTAATCCAGGTATTAGATATATCGAAGTACGTTGCCCTTGATTTAATTGATTACACTCTAAGAGAGGCTCTGGTAAAGTTTTATTTATTACTAAGAAATACTGGATAATAGTAATTGATCCTTATATACATAATGTTATAAATTACAGTTATTATATAAGAGTGATTTGCTTGGTTTCAGGAAGCCCTAGATTTCAGTTACCTGCTGTATGCAGAATATATTATTCAATTTGCTGAGTTGAACAATGATGACCTTCGAAAGGTCAAGAAATGCTGAGAGAAATATAAAACTCGGAACGAAGACTATGTAGAGAAGTCTTAAAAATGATATATAGAAATTAACCTTCTCTCTCGATTATTTGGAGTAATGTTAAAAACTGTACAAAATCACAGGAGAGTAATTCAAACTTTATGATAACTTTGCTTCTATCTTCAAATAAATCAACACTTATAGCAGTAACTTAAAACATTATATACGTACAAATAAGTATTGTGACGTAGTGGCAAATATTTCGAGGCATCCGTTTCATATTCAAAATCTTTTATTATCGAGTTTATATGGCACTCGCAGAATTACCTCAGAAATAATCCTACAGGCAACTGCTCTCCCTATTACCAAAGTATTGTCTGCCAAATTGTATGGGCGGGCAGCGTATCAATTTCCGCTTCACCAAGAAGCAGTGACGTCAATCGAGTACATTCCAAAAATAAAGTTTCAAAATGAATAAAAATGGTGAAAACATGAAGTATACGAGCCATAATGTCACAGTATGCAGAGTAAATTTAATACACATATCTCGGTAATTTCTTAGTATAATTATTAAAAGCTCACAATAATCTCTAGTACTTTCAACTTTTTAAAAATAGAGTTAAATCTATGGTAAATTATTGAATAAGATGAACTTAAATTTTGGATTGCTTGATTTAAAAAAAAATAGTTTTCTAATATTGGCAACTGCTATAACTTGTTACTTTAGAATAGGTATGTCAAGATCACTTATTTCCGTTTCTCCTTCATCGGTTACCATGGTAACGTCTAATGTACCATTGCTTCTTCATTTATTTTCAACACTTCAGTTGAGGTCTGAATTTCTTTGTGTTTGGACGTGCTTTATGTTAAATGTAAATAATGGATTCAGACTACTCATATCAGAAAATCGATGCACTGCGAAAAAACAAATTCTGCATATTTATCCTTTTTTCTAGTTTTTAACGTCCTGAATGCTGATTTGAATAGGAAGTTTTCTTCTGTTTTTTGCTGCATTCTAAATTGCAGATATTTTATTTGACATCCCTTATTGTTATATTTTAGTTAAAAGCCCTATTTTATTATCCTTTAATTTTTTTGAATAGTGTAGTTGGACATAAATAAGAACACCTCGAGCGGAAACGGTTCCAAATACGTCAGGTTCAAAGCAAGAATGCATCGAGGGGAGCTAGGTTTGAATTAGAAGAGGAATAAATGGAGGTAGAAAGAAGCCGAACTGGTAGTAAAGCTATAAAGACTAATTAACTTATAAAATCATTAGAAGTGGACTTTTTAAATTATTTTTTTCTTTAAAAATATTACATGCTTTTGTCTAATATTCACAATCCGCTTTATAATATAAAAACGTTTTAAAAAAATTTTCCTGCCATTTATTTCGAATACATAAATATGTAAGGATATTGTAATTGATATATCATAAAATATACTTTATTTTCACTATCTGCTTATAAAATTAGAAAACTGTATTTTATTCGATATTAATATAATATAAAACATGATTTTTTTTAAATCTAAAATTCAGCCAATTTGATTTTCCTAAACTGTATAAAGTAATCATGTGGTAATTATTTTGTGTTAAATTCATTCGAATACATTTGAGGTTCGAGTTTGAAGTGTGCAAAAAACCAATGAATCGAAGAAGTTAAAACAGAGGTAAGAACAGTTCATTCAAAGGAGCCAAAACTCCCAAATCTTATCATAATCCTGCAACATTTTGTTCCAGAGCTAGACCGCAAAGTGTTTCAAAAATGCGTGAAAATACTTTCAACATTAAATTTTAAAATTCTAAAGTGAATTCCGAAAACTTCTCTTCGAGGTACATACCACGTGTTCATTCATGTGCATTCGCTTCGGGGTTTCAACGTTCCAAATTTCTTGTGTCTGGGCCTTTCTGTTTTTACTCTACCCCACCCTGACAAACACACACACACCTTTCCCCGTGCAACGGCTCTATTCGATAACAATGCCAAAAGATTAAAAATGCCTTAAGAACTAGTTTGAGGGAGACTTTAGCCTACTTGACAGAGGCACAGTAAAAAGCCACTGGTCAACTTTAATTCAGACTTACTGATCCAGGTTTCAAAACAGCCGACGGCAAACAAGACCAAACTACTCTCCCCCCAACCCCATGGGTTTGGAAAATCACCCAACGCCGAAGTGAGGACCCAGGACTTGAACATTAGCTTGCACTACAGTCTAGAACTACTGGTTGCGTATGCCCCTGACGCAAAACGCTTGAAACCGTGTCCAACTAATACAATCGCTCATAAATCACAGCTAAGGGATATTCTGGCCACTATCGACAAGACCCGCCACTCAACTTGAGACAGCCACTGACGTTAAATGAAAAATAGTTGTTCCTTCCTGTTCCACACAAAATGTGGAACGAGAGATGTATTTCAATGGCAGTATTGGCTGGAAAAGTGATCTTCTCTACAAATTCTGAATGTTTCTCTTCGTATCATTCTAATGTACTGTTGAGGAAGTATGTAATGGCTCTCTTCAATAACAATGCTAAAAGTTAAAAACGTCTTAATAACTAGCCCAAAAGAGATGTCTCTTTTGGCCCAGTTGGCAGATGCGCAGCAAAAAGCCACCGGTCACCTTTTATCTTCGGACCCACTGGTTCAGGGATTGAAACACTGCTGACATTCCAAAGTTAACAACTTTCTGTTGGTCTACCTGAATACCTGAATTGGCCTTTGATAATTAATACCACAAGCAGAGTAAGGCAGACTCTAATATTTTAAAATCTAATTTATTTACATATTTACAGGACTCTTAATCAATATCATCACTCTTTAAACCAAAGGTTACAATATCACAGTCAAGTCATACTACAATCATAGCGATGGTCTCATCAAACACAGCCAAAGTCTCATTACATATCCGGAATCTGCATTTGACGCCGTCAGTTAAGAATCCTCATCCAATGAAAAAATAACTTCGCATGACGTAACTAAGAAAATACCATCGAATGCAAATTCGTCATTGCCATTGCCAGATGCGTGGGATGACGTCATATTGGCAACACGTAATTCCAAATGAGTGAGTGAGTGTAGGTTTTAATGGCGCAAGAGCCATAAGTAGGCTATGCTTTACACGTAATTCCGAAACATTACCATTTGTGATAACCGCGATATGATAACACTTTCTCCCTCTCCATGGGGTCAACAAATATCTCCCGGTGTTTCGGAGAGAAAGTCGCTGCTAATACGTGTAACATTTAACACCTAACATATATAACATACACACGATACATGTAACATACATAATATATCTTATAAGTAATATTTTTTAATCACACAGACTAATATAGTTTGGATAATTAAGAAATATTTCTTTTAAGATTTACTAAGCCGATATGTTTTTGCATTCCATCTTCTACGCATCCAGTGTTTTTGAGGTTCATTTATTTGCTTTCTGTATTTGTAGATATTGTGAGAGACCACACAACAGGTTTAAGTTCCGAAGAACAAATGCTGATAAGAAAATGCGCCCTTTTAGGAGATTATTTTGGTTTCCACGTGCTAGAAGCAGTTTGTCCGGAATATCCCAAAAAAGAGGTAAGATATTTCATACAATAAGAGTTTTAAAAGAAGCACACACTCTGTTACTACTTTTTGTAATTTGCTGTTATTTTCTAATAAGCATAATTCGCGATACAGACAAATCTGATTTTTATTAAAAGCTTTTATTTAACTTGCTGTTTTCATATGTATGAATGTATGTCTTTCCAGTTCCAAATTTGTATACGAATTAACTCATTACCTACCATCCGATCGAGCCGAAATTTTTCATACACAATTCCGTTGACTACTCACCATTATTGTATGGTCAAACAGGGATGGACTTGGGGGTAATTCCTGGAGGCCTGAGTTTTGCTCTTAACAGTATCCAATTGAGTTTAAACTTTTCCCACACGTACATATCACGCAATTGCTTTTTTAGTCTAAAAATTTGTGATATAATAAATTATGAAAAAAGGGTGATTGTATTATTTTAATAATAAAAAAAAACTTTATTACTTCAGACACCGGTGTGTGCAAACAAAATGGTACAATATAGTATATGATTATTAAATATGCTCACCTCTCCAGTATAAGGCTAAATTCGGTCTAACACCGGCGCAGAGGGAACAAGTGAGTCGTTTGGCATGCACCAAGTGGAGAATTGAAGTGCCAATATGTCTTTCCTGGGGGACCTGTAAAAATGCACCAAGCCCTAGATTGGGAGAGATTCTCCGTATAATAATAACTAATATTCATCGAACGTTTCCTTTGAAATGCCTTAATATTGAAATTCATGTTTCCGAAACAGAAAACTTGCACAAAATGAGGGATATACCCCACAAAAAAAAAAAAAATTCTTATAAAACTATGTATTGTTGTTTTTACAGAACAACCTTATTATCTTCAAAATACACTTATTTATAAATAAATTTGGCCAATCGTAGATTCCATTGTTGGAAACATTTTTGATTGTCATCTGTATTTATGCTGGTTTTAGTATAGTTTAGTTTAGTTTTTAATAATGTCGCGCTAAAAGTAACACAAGGGCTATTAGCAATGGACCTGGTAATTTTGAACCTCGGTCGATTGACGAGGACGACACCTGAGCTAATACCCCCTCTCCTAACTTCCACACCACGCCAATGGGAGGACTTTGGGCTCTGACAGATTTGACGCACATCAGCCCTGGCTACATGGTGGGTCTTCAGAGACCAAAAATCGAGCCCAGGACTGAACGAAAACTGCCGGCCACAAATCCGAAACCATGACCACTAGGTTACCGCGGCCACTGCATCGATGATGGTAAAAACCTCCTTCATTTATTTCTGGATCACTTCTACGTTGTCAAAAATGTATGTCCTTTCATGCACGTAAACAAGAAAAAATCGCACGGAGTCAGGAATAAGGTGTGTGTGGCAAGGGGATGTCATTTTTTGTCAAAAACTGGCTCACTTTCTACTGGTCAGTCAGAACCAGAGGCCCAAATTTGGCAGCGACCCTTCTCTCACCAAATCTTTTGTTAAAATTAGTTGAACAGAACTCCAAGACAATCCAGTTAACTCTCCTATAAGTTCAGTGTTCCGTCGTCCGTTATCAAGAACAAGTTCTCAAATTTGTTTGACATTTTCATCTGTTCGGGCAGATGACGAATGTCCAGAGAGAGATTTCTCATCAATCGACGTGTCGCTATATTTGAAACAAGAAAACCACTAATACGCTTAAGCGTTATATTTGGAAATAGAAACATTTACTGAAGCTTTACCGGCAGGAAAATTTCACAACTCGCAAAGAGTTAAGCCTCTAACAGGAGAAATGGGTATTTATGAAAATTCTGCTAAGAACAGCAATCTTCGAGGAACTTTTGGATACCGCCTCAAAAAACCAAATTAAGTTTCAAAAGGAAACTGTTTAAGCTTTGCTTTATAACTGACAATTACTACAATCATAATAATGTTGACATTAATATATTTCTTATTACAAATGGTAATAATTATGACTTATGTGTATATATATGTATGTACACCCAATTCTTTTTTACACGAATTTGAAAAAACATGGTTCATCAATATACTTTTTACACGAATTGTTTGTTCTAGCAGGAATCCCCCCCCCCCAACAAAAAAATTTTTTTTAATGAATGACATAGAGTGTGCATTAAAATTTTTATGCAATCTTAAGTTTTGTGTAGCAGGATATCAAGAATTATATAATCAACATGGAAAAAAAAACCCGGCCCTAATAACTGACATTCAAATAACAAAAACGCCTACAGAGGCCGTTAATAACGAATGAAATTCTTCATTTGTATCAAAGTCGACGGTTGTGGTAGACATATCTGACACGTCTACTGATGATTGTATTTTTGATTCAGTTCGTAATACGCGTGCACGCCTGTTATCAAGTAGCGATGAATAGTTGTTATTTCTTTTATTCCTAATTTCAATTTGAATTCTTATATGTTGTATGAACCTATAAAACGAATTTTCACTGTACACTAAATTTAATTCTCTTTTTGTAATAAAAAGGAAATTTTTTTTTTGTTTTTATAAATACGTAATTTAGATTTCATTATTCCTTTTTTTTTACAGATTTTTGGAAAATATTTAGAGTTTTTTCATTTTACACGATTTTTTTAAAGTTGGGGAACATATCCCCAAATTTACCATAGGTTCGCATGTATTTTTTACACGATTTTTTTGCATGGTTTTCTAAGGAACATATCTACTGTGTAAAAAATAGAATTGGGTGAAAACACACACACATATATAAATATGGAGTTTTATAAATGATTCATGATTTCGGTTTCCTAGGGGTATGTAAATGAATGAGGATGCTTCATTTATTCACAAAGGATCATTTATTTATCTGTCGCAGAACGATAAATATTACAAATTGTATCAACAGTAATGTAACCCCGAATACAAAAGGGGCTTGCGCCCTCTCAATATCTCTAATTAATTACTGATAGAGACCAACACTTTTTATAATTCACCAGCTGTTGATGGCTCACACTATTCTCTCACTTCCAATACCTTACATCTTCCCAAGCCAAGTCTTTCCCCACGCTTTCCCGCAGTATCTCCTGGACTTCCTTTGTCCGTCCAGGCTCACTTCTCAGCTGCATCTCCTCATTGTTTCGCATCTTCACCTTTTTCACAGGATTGACGCTTTCTATTCAATTTTCCGACTTCGACAAAATTAACCTCCATCCCCCCCCATATATATATATAAAGAATTTGGTTGCTTTTGAACTCTATTCAAATGCTTCTTTGGTTTTATAAACGTTTTTAAAACGTTTTTCTGAATTTCATTTGGTGTGTGTGTGTGTGTCATCAAATTTTCGATCGTTAATTAAACCAACTTCCCATCAAAGAGCTCTGAAACTCTATGAATCGCTATTACTCGCCTAACAATGCAATATTTAGACATTTTCAACAAGATTTAACCATTATTTTCTTTAATAATACAGTTTAGCCCAACCATTTGGCGTGATTTCAAAAATTGGCACCAAACTTGGCAATTTTTTGGGGCTGAACGTTAAGTCCTTAAAACGGACTAGGGTAGCCCCATTTGGCAAAATACTGCCAAATAATTCTTGTTGTCGAGGGTGGTTGGGTTAAACTGCATTCCAACCATTTAATTTAAAGGATGAATTAATTAATTTTAGTTAGTATTAACGTTGTTATGTATTTCACTTGGTGTGTTTCTGTCTGTGTGTATATCAGTGTGTCATCGAATTTTCTATCATTAATTTAACCAACTTCCCATCAAGCTAGAGTTCTGAAATTTTAGGAACCGTTCTTATTTGCCTAACAATGCAATATTTAGATATTTGTGACCAGTTTTAACTAATATTTCAATAATTTTTGTAATAAACTTTGCCACCATATAAAAACGTTTGTTTTTATTTCGAATTATTTATAATACATTTTATTGATAAGGATACTTTTACTAATAATTCCGGAATAACCTTACTTAGCAGTCTAAAACTGTTATAATATTGTATATATTATACTCCATTCTTTTGCTTTTCTACAAATTTTGGTTTTTCACAGTTTTTCCATGGATCTATCCTTTTGTGGTAATTTTGGTAGCTGTCAGTTTAATTTTTCGTTTAACTTACACACTTTTGGAAATTTTTTTAATACTTAATGTTTTTCTTTCAAAATTAATTTTTAATATTTATTTATTATTTATTTTTCTTTGTTTACGATGTTTCATCAGTATATTTTTGTGCATTGTTGTATATCTTTTTACTGAATGGGAGAGTAATGACCCCTTACTTATTGTTTTATTTTTTATTATTGAGATTACTTCCTAACATTGAGATTACTTTTTATTATTGAGATTACTTCCTTCCTTTCTTCCTCTTTACTAAAGTTTATTACACATAAATATCAAATTTATATATATATATATATATATATATATATATATATATATATATATATATATATATATATATATATACATATAATTTGATCTGATAAACACCTGAAGAGCAAACTTTATCCAACAGCTGAGGAGCAAAATCAGGATTTTAATAAGAAAAAACCTTTTGAAGCTGCAGTGTGCGCACCTAAACATCGTACGAAGAGATAGCAGGGAGATGATCAGTCTGAAAGAGAGTAGTTTGGAATTCTGCATCCACCCCATCAAATTCTACTGCGAATATCTGAGGGAGAGTGTCCTCAATGTGATGCCGAAGAGTCAGAGGGAACGTCTGAACTTTTTTTTGTACGCCTTTTGCAAAGCCGCCTGGTTCAGCCATTGGCTAAAATATAGCTGGCAAACACAGCATGCCCTTTTGCAAGTACTTGAACGCGTAGTAAAAAAGCACTACCCGAAATAAAGCACTTCGTATACACCAGTACGTGAAAAACACTTCACCGCCGCTCGCGCACGCTGGCCGCATACGCACTAGCCAGTAAAGTTTGCCAAAGCGCAAAGCAAGCTGCCGCGCATTACAACCTTTTTAAAACGCGCTGCTTGGCCAGGCGGTAAAGCCAGCAGGCAGAACACCGGCTATACCGCGCGCATGCTTGCCAAAACCAGCGCCATGCCGTACGCGCTTCAGCCTTACGCCGTTGCTTTGCCAGTGACGACGTATGAAACATCGGCAACAACATCCACCGCCTGGTCAGACTTAGTTCCTACAACTTCTTGTTCCTAAATAAAGAAAGAGTTAAAAATTACATAATTTCAACACAAAGTCGAAACTATATAAGAAACTGATACCACAAATCTTTGTATCATCTCACAAAAAAGTTTGCGCATTGCTGTGAACAATGACAGCATCACGCAAGAATCGTTGTATCAATCACCTTATGTTCATACTCCAAAAGAATTATCAGATATATTTCATGCATGTAAAATTATATAATTTTTTAAATTTCTCAACGATTAGGACATACCTCGTGTTTCCGCCAGTACGTTCTTTTACTAGACGGTTGTTCTGATCAAATTTACGGAGAATACGGAGATGTTCTCAGTATAAAGAAAGTCACAACTAAAGTTAACAATGTAGATACCGATGATTGAAAAAAATACTTCACCAGTTTGGGAGAGTCGTATATAGCACTTGTGCCCAGCGTCCAACAACAATGCGATGCGATCTTTTCAACAGACCATTTCCTTTCTCAGAGTGATATTCCACTTGCAAAGCAAGAAATGAATCCTCAGGATTTCAGAACACTGGCATGTGCACCAAGAGTCTACACAAGGGATGTAAATTTTACAGAAAACAAAAAATATCACAGTCGCGTCATTTAAATAATTGTAATACGTACCTCTTTTTGGCATTTCAATACGACTCAGAATTTACCGTATTATAGGTGGTGAGACTCCTTCGCTTTTCCCACTCTTGCCTGCAAGAAATCTAGCACTTAGGTGGAATCAGAACAGATCGGCGAGGTATGGGGTTCGAACCC
>BMAW01012897.1:58589-77229 GCA_019974015.1 Nephila pilipes
TGTAATTAATTTTTATATTTTGATT
Organism: Nephila pilipes; assembly: GCA_019974015.1. Taxonomy (NCBI): domain Eukaryota; kingdom Metazoa; phylum Arthropoda; class Arachnida; order Araneae; family Nephilidae; genus Nephila; species Nephila pilipes. The sequence continues at coordinate 58,615 of BMAW01012897.1, forward strand.
TGTTGATAATTTTTAGAATTATAGATTTTATTTTTGTAGATTTTATCACTGAACTTTTTTTGCATTTTTTAGTCATTGAACTCTTTTATAATTTGGATTTCCCAATTCATCCTACCAAGTCGCAAAGGGGGAAGGTTGGTACCATTAAACTAGTTTAACCCCGCTTATTCGGTCCTCAGCCCGATATTGCTTTTTGACTTGCTGGGTTCCATATTTTCATTTATTTTCTTTCATTTTTACATTTCTTTCTGGATTTTTGTCTTTTTAAGTATTTGAAATTATTCTTTCATAAATTTTCAGTATATATATATATATATATATATATATATATTGTAATCAACCTGTATTTTTATCCAGTAAGTGTTTGCTTAAATTTTTGATTATCTCCCTACTATCGACAGAATTTTAATCTGTAGTCTTTCATTTTATGCTTATACGATAAGTAATACTATTACAGTATTCCAAGAAAGGGTTTATTTTTCATTTTACTTCTAAGCTACAAGCCACAAAATGAAAGAGCCATTAATTACCAAATCTGTGTAATAACCTCTTTTATACTCGTTTTCACCGGTAAATACTTTACAAACTAAGAACTATCCGTCACCTGATAGACTTAATTTAAAGTTCACGATGAATTTACGTAATTCGCAAAAATCAAGGTGACAGAAAATCGAAATTGATTCTTGATTTGTAGGAATCGATCACAGCTCTAGAAGATTCCAATTCAATATAAATCAACTGTAGATCGTAGGGTGTGAAAGATTCTTCTCAACATTAAAGAGCCTCAGCCTTACTAAGACTTTTAAGAAACTGCTCAGAATCCATTAGTTTTAATGAGTAGAAGTACACATAACTATTTAAAGTGGAATAAAATGTTTTGTATGGAGCAGGTTGATTGATTGGATTTATTAACGTTGCACTAAAAGCAACACCAGGGCTATAAGCAGAATGTCCAAGGGGAATAAGCTCACCCAAAGGCTTTAGAGCTATAAACCGGACCCTGGGAGACAATCGCCTCCACACTCATCATTTATTTGGTGATTTTTAAGCAATTTCTTACAATAATAAAGGTTAACAAATAACATTTAACCTTTCAGCAAAAGATAATTCCAAGAATCAAAAGAAAGTAAAAGCTAACAATTTATTTACAAAGCGTGATGTCATAGTTCTAATACTTCCCATTTTACAACGTTTTTCTGAATCTCACTTGGTGTGTGTGTGTGTGTGTCATCAAATTTTCGATCGTTAATTTAATCAACTTCCCATCAAGCTAGAGCATTGAAATTTTGGAAATCGTTCGTACTCGCCTAACAATGTAATATTAGAGACATTTGTGACAAGTTTTAACTAATATTTCAATAATTTTAATAAGTCAAAATATTCTTTCCCCTCGGCGCTTTTACGATTGAGGAAAAAATTTCTTTCCCAAACTGGGAACACCGGGAATACCACATGAGATATCGTAAAACTTTTCGACTCACAAAGGGGAGATAGTAAGGGTTGCTGACTTTCAGTCAGTAATCATTCGCAAGAAAGAAAGATTCCAATATTTGGCACCATGTCTTATCACAATAACTTTTTCTGAATTCTGGTTACCATTTTTTTAATAGAATGACTTACAAACTTTCAAATGCATATTTTGATTTTATGAGTATTATGAATTTCTTAATACGCTCACAAAAGTCTCTTTTTAAGTAAATTTTAAAGTTAAAAATTGTTATGTTTTTCACTTGGTGTGTGTGTAATCAAATTTTCGATCGTTAATTTAACCAACTTCCCATCAAGCTAGAGCTCTGAAATTTTGGGAACCTTTCTTACTTGCCTAACAATGCAATAATTGGATATTCGTGACCAGTTTTAACTAATATTTCAATAATTTTTTTTTAATAAATTTTGTCACCATATAAAAACGTTGGTTTTTATCTCGAATTACTTTTACTTGGTACTAATGTCTGGATTTCCTGGATGCTGATACTATGACTTATCCCGGCAGCTAATCTGGTGACGACAGCTTTGGTTCAAGTTATACACACAAAAAGAAAATTTAGAAAGGAAGCACTATACGAATATATATATATATATATATGCTAGGTGTACAATTATATGCACGCAATAAGGAAAAATGAAATATTAAGACATGTAATAAAAAGTTCGAACAACTATGAAATCTGTTGGGTAATTTTAAGAACCGTAAGAATACAGGATTTAAGTTTGAAATGCAAGTAAAATGATTTTCACACTTGGACTTCAGCCGAATAGGTTTCGCTTTGACAATAGGACATTTTAAATGGAAACTTTTGATAAAAGTGCAAGAGAAAGCGTAGTGGTCAGCATCTCCAACAGAGGTACAGGAACAAAATTTATATTTTTCAAATGAAGTGATTTAAATAACAAACGAAGGGACCATGGCCAGAAAAGATACAAGTGATAAAACTTTAGCTGAAATAAAAATTCAAATTTGCGTAATTCTGAACCTCGGTCGTGTGACAAGGCTGGCACCTGAGCTAGAGCCTTCCTCTCCAATCTTCCACAGCAACAAGAGGACTGGGACCATCGATAGATTTTACTCAGTGGGATTTTCAATTTTACACAGCGGATCTTTAATGGCATAAAGGCGCGAATCCACACCTCGATGAAAACCAATGGCAGTGCACGACCATGACCAGTGGGCTACAGCGGCCTTTGTGTGGGACAGAAAAGATTACATAAGAACGAATTAACTTTATTCAAATTCTGTTTATTTTGCTTTTGTTTATTTATTTGTTGGAAAAGAATTTAAATCACTTTTTTTGTTTTTAATTAATTTATTTACTTTTTATGGTGTTGCAGATTGTTGAATGCAAAAGCCTTCTACTGGGTTTAATTTTGAAGTTGAAATCAAGCAACAGAAAGAGATGTAAAAAGCTTGGCAATGAAATTGCGGAATTGTAAGCTTAAATCATTCTTACATATTTTTTTAATATATTTATTGGTAATGAAGATATGAAGGTCGTAGGATTCTTTAGATGAGAAAAAAAAAACATTTTTACAACCAATTTAATTTATCATTGAAACAAAGCAGAAACTTGACAGGTTTAATTTACTGTATAATATACCTTACCTTAATTTACCTTCATATACATTTCCTTAATTCTCGTATTTTCATATAATTTAAATGAATTTTTATAAAGTTATAAAGAAACATAAATTACTCTTTTTTACAAATTTTTGAAAACTAGTATTATACTGCACGAAAGATTCTGAAGTACAAATTTAAGCAAAATTTATAAAAGTAATTTGACCCACCTGTCAACCCTCCATTTTGGTTTTGTGGACAAATGTTAATCCTATGGAATTTCGACTTCAATTCTCACATCTTTACTATTTTATCTATTTGAATGCAATAAAGTGCATCTGAAAGAGCAAAAAATAATGAAGCTTTCTGCGGAATTACTTTTTTCCTCCAATTTTAAAAAATATTTTTTTGAAGACCTGTAAACGAATCATTAAAAGGGGGGGAAGGGACATTTTTAAAAATCCGAGGAAAAATGTAATTCCGCAGAAGCCTTCATTATTTGTTTGCTATTTCAGATGCCCTTTATTGTATTCAAATAGATCAAATAGTAAAGATGTGACGACGTCAGCAGTAATTCCATAGAATATAGCACGAAATCTAAATAATCGGAAAAGGGAGCTTTAAACTATGTTAATTACTGTAAAATGCGAATCACTCGGGTGGGATGTATTTATTATTTTGATTAGAAATTTTCATTATCGAATGAGCATATTAAGTGAATTTTTCTAATTTCACTCGACGTAATAAAATGTTAGTAAAACATTATCTCCAGTTTAAAAAGTAGTTAATATAATCGCTTACAATGATTGTAGCAAAATATTACAAAAATGCATTTGCCTTGGAATCCTTTTGTTCAAAGAAATTGTTTGGGAGGAATTAAATTTGATTATTTCTATATATGTTTCTCTAAAAATGGAACTCTCACTTAATTTTTCGAAAATTTTACAGATGTTTTAAAAGACTGTCAAAGTACCCCATTTTGGAACTTGTTGAATTAAAAATCGTTATTTCAGCATTGAAGGTTGTTCTTAGAACGCTTTTTGAGTGTGGATACCTGGATGAGGCAGAAGAGTTAGGTATGTTTGTTTTACACCATTCTTGATTATTACTAAGCACCCAAACAATTATGTTTAATTTACTTACATCATATGCGTCACAAAAATAGACCACTATGTGAGATAAAAATACATCCCAGTCAACCTTCACTAAAACACTTCAAAATCTAGATTTTTTTTAAAAAAAATTCCTTTTAAGAAATAGAGGGAGCATTGAAGAATCTGTAGATTTCAAAGAATTTGATAAATATGTAGAGCTCTACAAAATGGTATTTTAAAATTGTACACAAACACGCCACCACACGAAGAGTTTTAGAAGATTATGGAACAATTTCCTTGATTAGGAGCTTTTTTTAATCCATTATGCTGATGTTTTGATCTGTATCAAATGGGGCTTTTCCAATGAATTTTTGAATTTGAATGAATTTTTTTTTTAAATACACACTCTATAATTTTAGGTATGATACAATACTTGCAAATTTTTAAAGATATAAATACAATAGATTTTATTTTATTTACTGAAGGTAAGTACATGACTTACAAATATAAATATATTTCTATTGATTATTAATTATTCATGCATAATCATTTATGTTTAGAAATGTGATTTTCTTTGTATAAACAGATATATGAATATAGAAATATCTCCATGTTAAGATATGACTTCTATTTATTTTAATTTTAAAAAGTGAGGGTTATTTAAACTTTACAATAAAATAAAAAAGCACATTTTTCCATTTCGAAAGTGTCTGAGCTACCTAAAAATATATCAGAAAAATTAAGATTCAAAAAATTACTTGATATATCACCGTAGTTAAGTTCTTGATAAATAACAGGCTATGTTAAGGTTCCCGTCTACCGACCATTTTGATTTTGTGGACGTAATGTTAGCCATATGGAGTTTCGACAACCTTTCTCAAATCTTTTCTATTTTATCTATTGAATGCACTAATGTACATCTGAAAGAGCAAAAAATAATGAAGGTTTCTGCGGAACTACATTTTTCATCCGATTATTAAAAATATTTTTTCCTCATTTTAATTAGTTTGTGAGATGTTCGGTCTTTAAAAATTATTCTAAAATATTTAGGCCAAGTGGCCGTGAGAAAGTAGACTTTGAATCAACTTTTAAATACTCATAACTTGAACAAAAATAATTTGGTTTATCTCTGTGTGAATTTCCATTCATTGGACTGCTATTACTGACTATTATAACTAAACGTGACGAGAGGGTGTTCCTTGGCTGAATAGGTAATGTACGTCGGGAGAGTTTCCCCTGGCGTCAAGGTCATTCCGTTATGCCCAGCTAAGGTCTGCAAGCGTTAGGATCTGAGTAAGCCTTCTACCTCTGGTGCTCCGGTCTTTAATGATCACAGAAACTGCACTTTTTCCTCCATCTATGACTACAACGCTCTTTGCAATTCATGCTGCCTGGCCATCGCTCAGTTTAAAAAGGATTGCGACCTATATTTAGGAAGAGGGGCTAGATGGAGAAGTTCATTACAGTCTTCCAATCATCTTAAAATTTTGCAATTCAATATAAATGGTATATCAACCAGAGAAACAAGAATAAAATTAGACCAAATATTAGATTTCGCCGATGTCCATGGAGCACAGATAATCGCTCTTCAAGAAACCAAACTGAAGACACTACCTCATTTTAAATCATAGGATATAATATATATAGACCAGATGGACAGGAAAAGGGTGGAGGAGGCCTTGCCTTTCTCATCCATGGTTTAAAAATATTGATAGTTCTGTCACAGACAATACCAACCTTGAAATACAGGTTATCAAGATAAATTGGAGAGGAAAAATGCTTAACATCTACAACGTTGATCATCCACCAAATTGCCTTCCAATTTGCATAATCTTCTTGTAGAAAATTCGAATAAATCATTGGCGATCTTAATGCTAAAGCTGGATTTGGGGATGTTCTGGCAATGATCAGCGTGGGCCTGGACCTCATTGATATTATCGATGACTGTGGTTTTATCTTACTGAACAATGACACTTCTACTCACTCGCCCTACAGCTATAGTACTTCAGAGGCCTTGGATGTTGCTACTGTCAACTCCAACATCTTCTCAAGATGTGATTGGGACTGTATTGGAGAATATTGGAAGTGACCATCTACCTCTTTTAATTGGGATAGAATCGAGACAGCCAGTATTCCAAGAAAGAAAATATTTATGGAACCTTAAGAAGGCAAACTGGGAATCCTTTACCTCTTCTATTGATTACGAAGTTAGCAAATCTCCCATTACTAGCAGTGTTGATTCGGATTGGATCATCCTGAAAAATATTATCAAGAACTAAAAAGACAATTCCTAGAGGTAACTTCAAGAAACATAAGAAATTTTTTACACACAATATTCAACCACCACAAGATCTTTTGAAGGAGAGGAAACAACTTTTTGGTGCTTTAGATGTACCTTTTGACAATTGTCACAAGAATCAAGTTGCAGAAAATAAATGCTGAGATTAAGCTCACTTATGCACAAATCAAGCGAGACAAATGGAATTAATTGTGTAACACTCTTGAGTTCTAGAGTTCCATAAAAACATTAGCAAGGATCAATCTGAAGTAGAGAAGTGAAACGTGATTCAGGATTTTGACGGAATTATTTCCAAAAATGATAGAGAGGCTGCAAATTAACTTGTTGCGCATTACCAGAAAAACAGCATCTTAGACTTCTCTGAAGCTGACAGGCTTGTCAAAAGAAGAGCTTGCAATATTGTACACGAATGCCATAGCAAAACTGATTTTGGAATTTCTATCGTCTCTAATGACATTGGTATGCAAGAATTTGACGCTGCCCTTCATGATACTGACCTTCGAAAGTCTCCTGGCCCTGATAAGATGCACGGTTGTATGATTGATCATCTTGGCCGGGATGCTCGCCATAGGCGTTTGGACATTATTAACCTCTCTTAGAGTTCAGGGCACCTGCCTCGAGATTGGAAACGAGCGACTGTCATTCCTATTGAAAAACACAGAAAGATGTTTGTTTTCCAGAAAGCTATAGGTCCACAGCTCTGTTGCATGTAAAATAATGAAGAAAATGCTTTTAAAGATACTTTTATTTTTGAATTCTCGTGACCAAAGGAGCTATATGGTTTTAAATATGGACATAGCACCAATGACCATGTGTTGTTTATCAGTCAGAAGATTCGTGATGCCCATAATTTGAAGCCCATTCACCATACAGAGGCGACTTTCTTGGATCTTTCTAAAACTTTTGACACAGTCAGGAGGCAGAAACTTACTATCAAACTTTATGATTCTTTTGGAATCGGTGATAAAGCCTTGCCTTGGATCTATGATTTCTTGAGAAACAGGACTATCAGAGTTCAGTTAAACGATTCCATGTCTAGAAGTTTTAAGTTGCGCCAGGAACTTCCTCAGGGCTCTGTTTTGAGTCCCACTCTCTTCACCCTGGCCTTGTGCGGTATTGAAGAGATTATCTCTAGAAGGTATGGGGTCGGCTTATTTGCAGACGATATCGTCATCTGGAAGTCTGGTGCTGACATATCTAATATGTAGAAGAATTTAATCAAACTCTAGTCGATATGTAGACTTTTGCTGAAAGCCACAAACTGTGTTTCAATCCTATGAAATCCTCGACAAGTTTCTTTACTACTAATAGAAAACTTCATAGTTTCCAACAAAAACTTTTCATTGATGGTTTGCTTCTTTTGGTGGACAGGTACCCTAAGTATTTGGGCTTTGTTTTGGAACCCGAAATTACCATCTGTAAGCACATTGACCATCTTGTGATTAAAAGCAGAAAACGACTGAATATTTTGAAATACATCTCATGACGCAACTGGAGTGCTAACTCATTTAGAATTCGAAATACTTACTTGGCACTTATTAGACCAATTTTAGAATATGGCTTACCGATTTATCATTGTGCCTCAAAGACTAACCTTTTGAAACTCGAACGAGTCCAGCTGAGCGCAGCTCACATCATAACAGATCTTCGAAACAGCGGTCCCAACGAAATTGTTCTCTTTGAGGCTGATCTACAGCCGCTCAGAGATAGAAGAAATTCAAATCTTGTGAAGTATTACAACAAACTTCTTAGTTACAACCAGACACTGAAGAAAAATAGCCCTTGTAGTCAGGTGATCAGTGAATATCTGATCTTCAACTCTGTGAGCCCCATCACTTGCATTCTAGCATTAACCCTTCTGTGGGGTTCCATGGAGTATTTTTCCATCCAATTCTCTCTGCTCATGTTCACAAGACCTCTGATCCTCCTGAGTATCTAAGGCAACTTGCTCTTTAATTGACCAATAGTAATATTCCACATGATGCTATTCTTGTTTATAGGGATGGCAGCAGGGAGGAAATGTCTTATTCCGGTAGTGGTATCTACATTAGAGCTCAAGACAATTTCCGTTAATTCAATTTAAGGAATCCCGATGGATTCTCTGTATTTCATAGTGAACTTATTAATATTGATTCAACCCACAACAAGATCCTCTCGTTTTCCTATTCGGATAGCATATGGACATTCGTAGTGCCATCCTTCACCTTTCTAATTGGCACAGAGTGGGAGATAATACTGGAGTGTCTATTTTGGAAAAGCAGAAACATCTTTCATTGTCACACGAGATACACTTGCAATGGATTTCTTCGCACGTCAACATTGCTGGCAATGAGATCGCTGACACTTTGGCAAAACAAAAGGCTGTTCAACACACAAATCCTCTGGCCCCTCTGACTTATGCAATTCACTTTTAATCGAAATAAGTGATCAAATGTTCTTCCTGCTCATCACACGTATTAGACTAAACGCCCCGGTGGTTCTCTTTCCCTGAGGAGTAGCAGATAAGAGCAAACTGCTATTACCCGCTTCCCAATTGGACAACTTAAAACTTTATCTTACCATAATAATAGCAGGTCAATTGAAAAGTCCCCGGCCTACCATAGTAAAACACATTTTTTTGGCAAAATTAGTTTTTTTTTATTCAACATAATTCCCTTCAAGGAAGATACACTAATTATAGTGACCCTCCAACTTTTCGATACCATTTTTGTAGTACGATTTGTCCTTTGCTTCAAAATAAGCCTCAGTTTCTGCGATCACCTCTTCATTCGACGAAAATTTCTTCCCAGCGAGCATTCTTTTGAGATCTGAGAACAGGAAATAATCGCTGGGGACCAGATCTGGAGAATACGGTGGATGAGGAAGCAATTCGAAGCCCAATTCATGGATTTTTGCCATCGTTTTCACTGATTTATGACACGGTGCATTGTCTTGGTGAAGCAGCGCTTTCTTTTTCTTCAAATGCGGCCGTTTTTCGGCGATTTCGTCCTTCCAACGGTCCAATAACGCTATGTAATAGTCGCTGTGGATGGTCCTTCCTTTTTCAAGGTAGTCAATGAAAATTATTCCAGGCGCATCCCAAAATACAGACGCCATCACCTTGCCAGCCGAATGTTGCGTTTTCCCACGCTTCGGAGCGGGTTCATCGTGTGCAGTCCACTCGGATGACTGTCGATTGGACTTCGGAGTGAAATGATGGAGCCATGTTTCATCTATTGTCACATATCGATGCAAACACTCAGGTTTATTACGCTTGATCCTCTTCAAACACTGCTCCGAATCATCAACTCGTCGTTGTTTTTGGTCAAAAGTGAGCTCGTGCGGCACCCACTTTGCACAGAGCTTTCTCATACCCAAATATTCGTGAATGATAGGATGTACACGTTCAGTTGATATCTTTCGAGTGTCTGCTATTTCATTCAGTTTCAATTTACGGTCATTCAAAATCATTTTGTGGATTTTTTTAATGTTTTCGTCGGTAACAACCTCTTTTGTGCGTCCACCGTCTTCGGTGCTCATTTCACCCCGTCTAAACTTAGCCTACCAATCCTTGATGGTTGATTTTCCTGGGGCAGTATCCGGAAACTCGGCATCAAGCCAAGGTTTTGCTTCAACTGTATTTTTTCCCTTCAAAAAGCAATATTTTATCAACACGCGAAATTCCTTTTTATCCATTTTTTTCACAATAACAAAAGTTGCTTCACTCAAAATGCTATAATTCACAAACTAATCATCCGACAGCTGTCAGATTTATACACGCATCTTTTGAGGGTTAGGGCTAACTAGAAAACATATGAATTTAATTCTAGTAGCGCCATCTATGTGTCAGGCCGGGGACTTTTCAATTGACCTGTTAGGAAGTAGAGTAGTCTGATATGAAATAGCATCCAGGAAACTTTCATAAGAATAGTTGGAGTGAAGTGAGCTTCATATCGTTACAACTCTACGCAGACCAACATAAAGATGAACCTTGATTGGATTGATGCTCTTTTGTTTTAAATTTCATGTGAGAATTTTGGATTTTTCTACATTTATAGATTACTTTTTTTTCTCTTTATTCAGGCAAGAGTAGTTTTCAACTTGTTGTTCTCGTGAAAGATCAAAAAGAATTAAGTCGTGTTTTGAATTTGCTGGCTCACATCTACTTTTATCGCAAAAAGTAAGTTACTTCATTTAAAGTGTTTGTGTTAGAAAATTCCGTCTTTTAAAAATCTTAATGATATTATTTTTGAATTAGTTTCAAAACAACGTAAAAACTAAACTCAATTTCTTGAAGTCCGACTCAAACTTTTGTCAAATGAATAACATTTGACAAAAGTTTGAGAAAAAAAAACTTTTATAAACTTCATCTTTGGAGTATATTTGTTACTTTTCAAAAAAAAAATGTATAAAAGAATAGAGATTGAAAATGCTCTCCAAAGTTTTTATATCAAACTTTGTCAAAATTCGCTCTAGTAAAATGAGGGGAAATCTTCCAACACCTATATCTTTTCCAGCATATGAAAATCAAAATATTACACTTTACCTGTTTCCCGATTAATCATTTACAGTAATCCTTTTTATGCGTATACATTTTAATACACTTGAGTTACTGGAGTATAAGTGTAGTAAATAATAATACACTCCTTTCTCATAACGCACAATACGTTATGTGCAGTAATATGCAATTCGAGGGCTCTTTAGAGTAATTAATATGTAACAAGGTTTCTTGGTTCAAAGAAGACAGGACAATATGCCATATGAAATCATGGGCAGGCTTCAAGACTTTTTTGACTACTCCTCTCATATAATCCTCGGCCACCTCGTTCATCTGATTTGAGTACTACCTGATTTTTTAAAACGTTTTTCTGTGTTTCAGTTGGTGTGTGCGTGTCATCAAATTTTCGATCGTTAATTTAACCAACTTCCCATTAAGCTAGAGCTCTGAAACTTTGGGAATCGTTCTTACTTGCGTAACAATGCAATATTTAGACATTTGCGACAAGTTTTAACTAATATTTTTTTTAATAATGCAGTTTAGCCCAACCACTTGGCGCGGTTTCAAGAATTGCCAAACGGCGATTTTTTCTTCTTTTTTCTGGCTAAATGTTAAGTCCGAGAAGCGGACCAGAGTAGCCATCTTTGGCAAAATACCGCCAAATAATTCCTATCTCTAAGAGTGACTTTAACTGCATTCCAACCATTTAATTTATCGGATGAATTAATTTTAGTTAGTTTTTATGTATTTCACTTGGTGTGTGTGTATCAGAGTGTCATCAAATTTTCTATCGAGACTAAGTACCTTTGCACCTTCAAAAATTCGATTTTTCACATTTGTGTTCAAAAAATAGTGTTTAATATTAGGAGCATTTTAAAGCAAACCGCGTCAAAATCCGACAATTATTACGCCCTGTGCAACAAAAAATGTAAGTGACTAAAGTGGCTTGTTCTTTGTAAAGCAATGTAAAGAAACCTCTTTTTCTCAGTTTCTTATTTTCACACTTTCCTACAGGATTAAAAAAAAGTTTTGCATGCAGAGCTTTAAAATTTTACATGAGTGTTGTACTTGTAGATCTTTATTCTGTGAACCTCAATTTTGTTAATGGGATGATTAGATTTTATTTTATAGCATGATACATAAAAAAAAGTTACTAAATACAAATTTGATAATTTTTTTTAATTTTTCAATTTTTTTAATGTAAGATAAATTTAAAATTTGAGGTTTACAGAATAAGGTCGTTATTTAGCTTTTAATTGGTATGAGAATTATGGTTCTACCGTACATATTTCAAATGTTATCTTATGGGTAACGTAAGGTAAGCTAATTTATTTTTTAAATTGTTGTGCGCATATTTCATGTTGTTTAAGAAAATATATTAATTTAATAGCAAAACTTGACCCAATATTTTACACTATGCACTTCATTACACAAACTGACAAAGTTTCATATTGAAATGAGCAAAAATTGTTGATTTATGATGAATTGAAAAAGGGGTTTGTCTAAATGCTCTACTTTTGATTTCGAAAGGTATTAAGTTCCCTTAACCTACTTCCCATCAAGCTAGAGCTCTGAAATTTTGGGAACCGTTCTTACTTGCCTAACAATGCAATATTTAGACATTTGCGACAATTTTTAACTAATATTTCAATAATTTTTTTAATAAACTTTGCCACCATATAAAAACGTTGCTTTTAAAAACGTCGATTTTTATCTCGAATTTTTCTCTGTGAGGATATATGAAGAACAAAGTTTATGAAAATATTCCCCATTCATAAACTTTGTTCAGATGATCTAAAAATTACCATAATACTCAAACGATAAGTGAAGTCATTCCTAGTATTTTGAAACGCTTTTCTAAAAACACTTGCAAACGAGTTCAGCTTGATCTCCTAGAAAGGGGCAGGCATTTTGAACATTCACTTTAAGTAGATTCAAATTTGCTCTACATTATGATAGGAGTGCCTCATTCATTGTTATCATAAAAATAAATGTTTTGAAATCCGTTGTTTTTGCATATAATAAATTCAGGAATCATCAATATGGTGTATTCATGAGAACTCATTTCAATGTATGCAATTCATGAATATGAATTTGATTTTGTGTAATAAATGTGTCTTAAAATTTACTAATGTTTAGTTTTGGTCTGAGCGTTGTCATACACCTTAAAATTAAAAATATGTGATTGGTAACATTCAATGTTAACAGAAAAAGGAAGGAAACTCGTTTTGGGAGTAAAAGCATGCTTAGTCTAATCAAAGAGTTCAGAAACCTTCTATGCATGCACAAATTGGAACTTAGATGAGCTAGAATAGAGTTTTATAATAAAGGCTTAAAGAAAAAAAATATTTATTTTGAATTTTGGAAAAAAAAAAACCTCTACATTTACTAAAAACTATTTAAATAAATCAATTCAAATGGAACAATTTTCGTACCGCATTAGAATCACATAATAAAATTCACCAATTCAAACAACAGCACGCACAGCAGTAAAATATATATTTTCGTTGTTGAAAAAATGAGTTTTTTTTCTTTTATGATACTTTTTTAAACGTATCATACAAAAACAAAACAACTTTTTCCAATTGAATAATTTTCGCCAGAACATTTGAACGAGAATGATTTCAATTATTTTTTGTTAAATCTATAAAAGTAACTCATGTAAATTTGTAATTTTATAAGTTTTAATATTTGTCCCTGTTTTAGTTTTAATAGTTTCAGTATTCGTTGCACAGAAGTGGTAACTGATATAACAAACGACAAAAGTTTTAGTTTAAAAAGTGTCACAATTTTGTTATCTCGGATTAGGACCTCAAATATAGAGATTTCTTGTCAACTTTGATTTAAGACAAACATGGTATGGCAATTGAGTAACGGGACGGTCTGAAAAAAATGGTTTATTGAAATTTTATTTCAAATAACTGTTAATCCTTAACAACATACTCCCCTTCCCTACTTATACGAGTTTTTCCAAAGCAGTAGTAAAGTCAAGGCGTAACCTTTTCAGTAAGTGTGAGGTTTTTGTCTTGATCTCTAGCTGCAGACTGAAAATATATGTTCCCTAGATATGCCTTTTCGTTTTTTGAAACAGGTAGAAGTCCATAAAACGAGGTCTAATGAATACGATCGCTGATCGAGAACAACAATGCCCTTAGCCCTAAGAACAGATTCATAGAGAGCACACTGTGCACTACTCACTTGTGAGGTGTTTGGAACCAATTTTGGTGCATACTTTTGTCATTTCCAAATCTTCATGCGTAATTTTCGTTACTGGTCATCCTCTTAAATTTCGTCATGACTGCCCTCATCCAAATACTCAAACATTGGTATTCCCCCCCCCCATTTTATTAATTTTCTGAGCATTTTCATCGATTCTTGATGTCATTGTGCTACAAGAATGAAGGGAACCTTCACCGGATCTTCAAGAATTCTATTGTGCTATTCGTAAACGCGATATAGAGGCATGCAATTATCGACAAACTTATCTTTCAACAAATAAAATTATTCATTTGGAGATTCTTAAGGAGTTCCAGTTTAATATAAATTGCTCGATCATGCCACGCCAAATTAAGAACGTCCTACTCGATCAATGTTTAAAGGCAAACTAAATTAAATCGAAAAGCTAATAAGGTACAATCTGCACCAGAAGTGTCTCCATTCCATGCCAACAAGCATAACTTCATGTGCAATCCTGTTATTTAATTGCCACAATTTGTATTATTTTGGGTGTAGAAAACTTTGCCTTTACTTTTAGAATTTTATATATCGTATTCCCATTCACGCAAAATGCACATATGTGTGACTACAGGGTGGGTCTGAACTTAAAGGCCCACTGTAAGGGAAAGTAAAATGCACATAAAGAAGCCTTTTCTTTTGGTAAAGCAATGAAGGGAAGTAGGGGGGGGGAGAAAAGTTTTAATAGAAAAACAAGAATACGGATAAAATGAAGGAAAAAAAAACTTTTTATGTGCTTTAATAATTACTGTAAGTCCTCAAATAGGCCATCACGAAATTTATACAGGTAAGTGATTGCACGCTCTTTGGAAGATTCCTGGTATTTCACGATAGAAAGCTTTGCAATGAGGTCTTCATCAGAGTTTCATAGATGAGTACTTTGAGGTGTATCCATAAGAAAAAATCAATACTTGATAAATAGGGTGATCGTGCTGACCAAGTGACTGGTTCACCTCATCCAATCCATTGAGGGTGAAATGCGATCTTGAGGTTATTACTCACATTAACGTCGAAATGAACCAGAACCCCATCATGTTGATGCCATATGTCATTTTGAAAGTTAACTGGAACACTTCCTTGTAATTCTGGTAATACGTCTTTCATAAAGATGTGATGTATCGTGCCATTGAGGGGTTGTTATAGCAAGTATGGAACAGTAAGGAAATCATTCAAAATACCCACCCACTCATTAACAGTGGTCTACTTTATCATTTCATCGATACTTCAAGATCTTCATCATTGTTAATGGTCGGATGTTAAAGCATTTAATTGTATTACCTGATCTTTCTTAGAAAAACTTTCCACAGAAGTATTTGAAGTTTTTTTTTTTACCATTTCCTATGGATTTTTTGTTTTTCAACTTTTCATTTCAACTACCGCAGTGCTTCACAAAAAGTACTTCTTTATTTGTTGTGACATATTCATTTTTTTGAAACAAACGATTTAATCTTAATGTGATACTTTTTTTAAAATATTATCTTTTCAACTTTTAAAAGCAAACGATTTAAACTTACAGTGATATTTTTTTTTCAATATTCTTTTTTAAGATATATTTTTGTAAATGTTCTAAAGTTGTTACAAAGAAATAAATTTGTGCTATTGGCAACACCAGATCATATATTTTGTTTTTAGAAAATTTACTGGCAACGAAGGAAAAAAAAATAGAATTGAGTTTGGCTCCAAGATGTAAAGACGAACGTTGATAAATTGTGCTAGTGGAAATTGTGCATATAATTTAAGTGTGAAAAGATGTGTGCAAATAAACGTGATGTCCTGAAAACAAGTCATCTTTATTAATAGTCTGCAATACAGTACAGTGTATTGTACTTTGCCTTTAAGTTTAGCTGATGAGGTCAGGGACACCTTGTATATTAATTGATGTATTCCCAGCTGCATAATGTATTTTAAAAGTTCCCTGACACCCGCTCATAAAACATACAATTGGCACTATCTCTACGAAACCAACGAGATGATGTAGAAATGACTTTCAGCAACACGTATTAAGTGGTTGCATTTCTTTCTGACCAGCAACGACTTGGAAGTGTTCCTTTGACTAAAGCATGTGAGTGCGTCATTGTCATGGAAAAAATGGAACACCGGAGGAACATTAAATTTTATTTCAAATTGAAGAACTCGACACGGAAACGCTACGAAATGATTAAATCTGGTTATGGTTGCGATGCTGTAAGTGGGTCCCGAGTATCTGAACAGCTATCGAAGTTTGGAGATGGAACATACTCTATCGATGGCGATGAGAGACCTAGTAATCCCTGTGCGTATCGAAATGACAAACATGGATCATTCATGGTGGAAATGACAAGTTTCCACTCTGACTGAGGCATTTTATATATATGTTTTGGATTGGTGTTTGAAAGAAGTGCGACATATGACGTTGGAAATTAGTGCCTTTTGAACAACATATTTTGGGAAGAAAGCAGGTTGAGATCATCGATTAATTGACCTCCATGACTATTTCACAAGTTAAAAGTGAAGATGAAAGAGCAGTGGTATAAGTCAATAGATGAGATGGAAGCGGCAATAACATCGGAACTCGAATATTGCATGAGTGGAGTCGTTTCGGAAGACATTTACGAGTTTGTACACTTCTTCCAATGTTGCATCAAATTGTAAGGAGATTATGTAGAAGCTTTATTCCAAATGTAAGTATATTCTCTGGGTTATATGGTCTACACCCGATCAGTCTTGCAACCTTTTGAATACACTGTGTTAATTGACTAGATGTAGTACAAATTTTTTCCCCTTAACCTTATTTTTCAACCTATTTTCGTTTTTCTAACATTTGTTCGTTACTTCTTTCTTTCAAGTAGATAATACATGTATAGGTTTAAACTATAATTTGTAAAATGACTGTAATGCTGACCACAGAGAATATTGATTTTGATCCAATAAATGAATTTAATTCTGTGTGCTTAATCGTTTTCTGTGACTCTGACAAATAATCCTGACTAATTTACAGCTTTGATAAATGCTTCGAGATGATCAGCCAACTTGGAGATGCTTTCCATCAGTGTGAAGATCCGATTGCTGATGTGATTTTTTTCACCACTCTCGCATTAGTTCTCAGAGATGGAAGTGAGTGCCTGTTTGTTTTTGGGTTTGCGTACGCAGTATATATGGGAGGAATAATAAATACATTTTGGTTACAGTGGATTTTCGGGTACTAGCCAAATTTGGCGAGATTTACGATAAATATTGATAGTTCTCTGTCACTTTAAAAAAAAATAATCTGAAAAATCACCATCCTACATGCGATAAGTAATTTTAGCCTGAATCTTGAACAAATAGACATGCTCAGAATTTTACTGAATTTAAGTACTTGTAAATCTCCACAGTAACACTCAACACTTTCAAGGCAGATTTGGAAAGTTCCCAGCAGAATACTATTTGCTTTTCGACGGATTCCCTCGGCTACACTACCCATAATTCCTCAATATATCCACTTAGCCAACGAAGATCGACTTCTATCGATTTCCCAATCAAACGCAAGCTTTGTTGATCGAACATACACATATGCACTGTTGTATTCCATGTGGTGCACTGCATCTGCAGCGACTTATTTGTATTCTTATCAAAAATGAATTGGGAACAAAATTGTAATGTACCTTTAATGTGGACTCATCTTGCTTGAAGGATATTTATAACCCTTTCAGTTGTTTGTCTTGGCATGCCGATTCAGCTACTCCCGACGATTTCTCCATAGTCGATCGAAGCTACTATGGACTGCTGGCTAGTTTTTCACCCCCTTCTCCCCATAGACCTCTCTCTACTTAAAATTGTTAATTTAGTTACTCAGTAGTAATGTAACATCATTTTAAGATCTGTAATTTCAATATTAAAGATGAAGAGTATACCCATTTTTAGGGTAGGAACTCGCAAAAATACACATCTTCGACTTTTAGAATTATTTATTCAAGCATGTGTGTTCGATGCTTTTTAGTATGAGTCAAACTTTAAAACGAGTAATTGAAAATATTACTGAGGGGGTAGCACCGACCCTTTTGGGACACCATTGACTAAAACCCTACAGCTTTTGCATAGAGAAAACGAGCCATGGATACTTGACTAAAATGTATGAATTGAACTTGCCGTTTATCTTAAAAATTGTAATTTTGCAATTCATTTAAGCTCTTGTTGATTTAATCTGTAAAGTACTTTGAAAGTAAGGTGGGGGAGGACTCAACGACAACAAACCAAAATTAAATGTGGATAAATGATGAGGCTTTATTGAAATCTTTTTCCAGATTGGAAAAGCATCCTGCAAGATAAAGTCAATATATGCAATGAATATGCCTCTCGCTGTCCAGGAATGCCAAACCACCCAAAATACAAAGACAGAGTGTTTTGCTTGTGTTCGTTCATGACTGTGTGGTAAAGTATCAAAAATATATTGTTTAAAATACTGTAATATAAAAATAACGTATTGCAAAAAAAAAAA
>BMAW01012900.1:0-12505 GCA_019974015.1 Nephila pilipes
GGCACATACCTTAAAGTAAAGTTACACAGCAATTATTGGTGACGGACCTAGTATCTTTAAGCTTTGATCAGACAATGATGACGACAATTGATCTGAAGTTAGTTTCCGAAACATCCGCATCACTTCATACGCACTGATTTTACCAATTCAAGAACACAAGTTGCTTAAATAAACGAGGCCTTGCAGAGGCTTCACATGCTGCAGCGATATCTATAGAGTTTGAGACTTTTATATTTAGTAAACAGAAATCAACTAGTCTCGTTCAACTAGTGCAACAACCAACCACTTACGTCTGTGATTTACGTCTGAAATCCCAACGCATTGTGTACAAACATCGACAATGGTATGATTCAACGTCTTTGAGGAGAATTAGAAAAAAGTTGTTTGTCGTGGTGACATACAGAGCATATGTGACTATTTAAAAACAAAATAGGAACGTTTCCCTTTTTTGGAAATGTTCCCTTTTCATAAGTGTAATATTTTTTATATATAGTATTCTCTCTGTAATTCGCCACTTTACTTTTCCAGCCTTGTCATTAATTTGGTGTTATTATATAGGAAAATTTTTACACAGAAAATTATTTTATGAGTTCCACTCCTATGGAATAACTTGGGTTATCAATACAAAATAGTAAATATTTTTGTAACTTTTGTGTGTTTGACACTATATTTGTGTGTATTAAATTTTATGTAATAATACATATTTTTTGCTGTTTAACTGCATTATCATTAGTGATTCTCCAGTTTTCTAGCATTTTCGGTAATTCGTTCGGTGTTCTGTTCCGATATCTGCTGGAATACTGAGAGAGTGTTGTAGAGTAAACTTAAACACGATGATTATTCTGTAATCACCCTGTATTTAATGCAATCGATAAATTCAAGACAATTATTTACGCAAACAGTTTCTAAAGACTCTCGATTAGAATAACTGATATTATATTTGTTGGTACGATTTTTTTAAAAAAAAATACGAACGCAAATGGATATTACAGGAACTGTTCTCTAACAATAACATTGAAATCAAACGCAGAACATCAAATTTCACTTTCACGCTCTCACAAATATTTGCCATTTTTACGATCAAAATGTTCCGCTTCTCTCCCCATTCTCGTAGCATCTTCAACCATAAAAAATCACTCAACGCCAACTTTTCACCTTCATCTCATGAACTCATTGACAAAAGAAGCGAAAGGACACGTGACATAATAAAAGACCCTTATTGAAAGGCGTTTAAATTCTTTTGGAATCTTCTCGAAGGTTACCAACCATTTATTTGTCTTCTTTCATCCCCACCCCCTCCAGTGGTCAGAGCAGGAAGCGATTTGGAACGTTTCCCGGGCGGCACCATCAACAAAGCACGGTTTCGAACACTTTCGTTCCAACAAAAAGCCTTCCTACAACCGTTGCTAATGGTTTATGGAATGCCGGTTGTGGTCTCTTCGGCGTGAAGGCATCATAATACGGAATTCTTCTTTAGCATCATTAGCCGACACCTTCATATCCTTGCTAAAATAAGCCACGTGTAAGCTTCACAACATTGCCTTTGTTCTATTGTAGCCAGAAATGCGAGGCAAACAAAATGAACCTGTTTGGGTGTTTATATAAACTAACCAACTTAACATACATTTATTGTTATACTTTTTTTCCTTCATAGATTCTAAAATTTGAAATGATTTTTATCCTTATTGAAGATTTTACGATAAATTAATGTTGATTATATTTAGTTTCGCTACATCAAATACGTTTAGTAAACATTGGCGTGCTAGGGAGTGGAAACGGCGCCCATGTGTCATCTCTAGGAGGGAGTGACATCCGAATTGTTATTTACGATTTGTATCGTAGTAAAATTTCTGCAAGCAGAATTTTTTTTAATATAAATATATCTACGTAATAGTAATTACGCATACATTTGCATTATAATTTCTTTCAAATCTAATTTTATGTATATGTTGTTTCATTAATTCCAGTAATGGAATTTAATTTTTGAAAATCTCAGTTTTTAGGTTTGGCGAAGAAAAAAATACTCTTCAAGGTGTAATCAAGATTGATATCCATACACTCCTCTTCCTTCGTTATCAAAATTTTCAATAATGTTAATGGATTCTGAAGTAAATGAAAAATGGCGAAAATTCGAATTCACAATAATATCGACTTATTTCGATTGCAGATCATTTTTGTCTTTTGGGATATTTTGTAACGTTTTCTAAATGGGAACTTCAATTTTTACAAAAAAAAATTATCATTTTAAAATATTTTTACATTGTAATGTAATAAAAATAGGAAAACAACGAACGTAAGTAAAACAGTAAGAATTCCATTTTGTTTGACTTGAATAAAAAAAAAAAAAAAAAAAAAGAAAAAAACAAAAAAAAATAAAAAAAAAAATAATCCCTTTTTTTTTAATTTAAAAAAAAAAAAAAAAAAAGCAGAGAAACTATGATATAAGTCCTAATTCAAATTCAAACCCTTTATTAATACTTAAAATTCAAATACTTATCTTTGTCTTCAAGAAAAGATGTTTTTTATTAAGGGGTTCTCACGCATATTTCCTTTCAACTAATCTCTAGGAGACTTCAATATATTATTTGAATTTAAGAACTTATGAATGAATCGTGAATTACATAATTAAATTGGGAAATTTTGAAGTGTAATGAATACGACGATGGGATAGCATTGTTAAACATCGAACACATAAGAGGTTTTGTAGTAACAGAGAGAGAGAGAGAGTGACAGGATTAACTCGGCTATTAGTGAGAATTGACCATCGGTGAATAAAAATTGATTCGGATACAGCTTACCCTCTCAGTACTGACTCGGATCCGGATAATCAGGAGATAAGATACATTAATATTTTATAATATCAATCTTTTGTTGTGGAAGCGAGAGGCTCAGCTTCATTGGCACTTTAAATATCTTGATTTTGATTATTCATTCAGAAAGAATAAAGTAAATTAAAAGCTTGATTATTTAGAATTGGTAATTAGTTACCGAACTTAATTAACCTTGCAGTGGATCAAATGAATCCCCCCCACCACCACCACCAGCAGCGAAACCGAGACCTCACAAAGCTTAAAATTACTTTCAATAAAAATAATTCAAACTGTTTTTAAGGACTTCCAGTTATCATTTATAAGAAATACAAACACCTTAAGCAAAATACATATTTCTGTTAAATATCTAATGAAACTTCAAACTACCCATTAGAAGGACGCTAATACAAGCGATATCTATTTGAAGTATGTGGTATTAAAAGTTGAATCTAGCTACAAAGAAATTTTTACTTAACTTTATAAACATGTTGTTTTGAGAAAATGGCGTCAACAAAAATGGGTGGGCATGAAATAGAGGATACATGGTGTTAGCTTCAAAGAATTGACATTATAATACATTACAATTATAATAATTACATTTAGTTTGCTTAAGTATGATTATAATGCGGAGACATTTTAATATTTTTTTTTTGTTTTAATATCGGAACAGATTGTTATTGTTTGTTCTAATTAGAATATTTAATTTTATAATTGATTTTTATGGCAGAATCATCCATTTTAATTAGTCAAGCAAGGGGCTATTGTTTTAGGTAAGATATAACTTGTTGTCCCCGACCACTTCTTGTATCTAATCATTTTCAATTTTTTTAATATTTAAATTAGATTTTTTATAACCATATTCCCTTTCCTGATTTTTGCTGTTCTATCCATAGACTTAATGTTAAATTTTTCTATATTTTTTAAAATTATACTCAATGTTTTTGGATCTAATGTTAAATATAAACGCTTGGTAATTTTCACTATTAACTAAGATATTATTGAAATATTTTTATTTTACGGTTCTATCCATAGGCATTAATGTTAAATTTTTCTGTATTCTTTTATGTTTAATTTATAACAATTTACCTTTTCCTTTCATTTTAAGTACATTTAAATTAAAATATATTCAGTTTAATTAATAACCGTTTCCTTTAATTTTAGTTACTATTAGCTTAAAATATATTCAGTCGAACAATTTATCGTTTGCTTTAATTTCAGTTCCAATTAACTTAAAATATATTCACTTTAGCAATTTATCGTTTTCTTTAATTTTAATTACATGTAGCTTATGTAATATTGAATTTAATAATTCATCCTTCGCTTCAATTTTAATTACATTTAGCTTAAATATATTCAGTTTAATAATTTATCGTTTGCTTTAACTTTAATTACTTTCAGCTTAAAATTATTCAATTTAATATTTTATCATTCCCTTTAATTTTAATATTAGAAAAGTATATTATTATCCATTTCAATTTTTCAAAGTTAGCACCTTGGGTGGCTAAATCTGTTTTTTGCAAAATTTTGCATAGAACATATATTTTTTTTTTCTTTTTGTTGTTAACATTGGCAACATTTTTGTACTGTTTTGCTTGTGAAAATAAGAATTCATTAGGAATTTGAAGAAGATATTTTCTTTTCTTTATAGTAATTGCTTCAATGAAGCCTGGGCCTTGGAGGTGCACTTATTTTACGCTCATTAATATTCATTTTAGTGAATCTGTGATGTAGATTTTGGAGGATATGACAGCTACCCTGTATAAAGACTCGAAACTTTCATCGTCGACTGAGATAGATACCAAAGGCGAAGGTCTTTTATAATCCGAATAAATCTTAAAAATAAATAACGTTCGCAAATGTTAAAATAAAATTAGCAAATATTTAGAAAATTTATTGCAAATCCCACTTCGTTACTACTTATTGGTTTTATTACAATATGTGAAATGCTTAAGTTTGCCGTCGTTTAAAGAAATCAGGTTTTAGTTTCAGCCTTGGAAAGAGTTCTTAAGTTTTGAAATTATGATGTATAGAATGGCTTGCTTTAACCTTTATGTTTAAATCATAAACTGGAGTCAAGGTCATCAATTTTTTTAGGTAGAAACATTTTAACGATTTTTTAAAGGATGTTTGTGGTTTCTCGTCATAATGTGTTTTATAGGAAGCATATATTTCTTTGGAGTCTACAAAAGCTCGTTAGATGTTCTTTTCATTATTTGCTATTTTAACAAATATTTTCAAAAAGTATATAATTGCGTGGTATGCGATTTTCTTCACATGATAAAGCATTTGAGGGTGAAAAATGAAAGCATATTATATTCATAGCATTTCTCCTGCAATAAATTCTGGATTTGTATAGAACTATTAATCAAGATCCCTTTTTCATAAATTTACTGTTTCATCAAAGTTATTTTACTTCAAGATTATCAATGCGTAAAATTCACACTTACTTTGTTGTTTTCCTTCCTTTAATATAGGATAACTCTGTGCATAGTTTTAGATTAACGATTTTTCGTAATATCTATTAGAAAAAAAAATTATAAAAATATAAATAACGCCAAGTACAATCAAACCTATGTTAAGTCGATTTTTTGCTTACAATCTATTATTAAAGCCTTATTTCTTAGCTTTCTAGAACAATTTCAATTGTGTTTCTGTCTTACTTAGAACTTGAGTTATAAGCATTTTAATAATAGTTTGTGTCAAACTTTTAGAACTGGAAGTAGCATTCTGTTACCGGAAATGAAACTTTAATGTTTGTTTACATTGATGTTTTACATAATATCGCCATCAAAATATCTTCCAACAGGCAAGATGAATTTCTTAAGACTCGAAATGCCAATGAATTTTTTAATGGTGTAATATGACAAAGAGTACCAAAAAAAAAAGTTTTTTTGTTTGAAAACTGTAAAATTGGGTGCATATGATGTATTTATACAATTTAACGAAGGACATCAAAGCTGCTTAAAAGTTTTAAATAAACTGAACATTGAAAATCCGCACTACGTCACTGTAAAGGGATACAAAAAGATGGATTACATTCAAATCGGGGATTCGAAGCGTTATACAACACTTGTTAAATGTAAGCGTGGGAAAGTTTTAAAGGCCAACAGGACGAAAAAGATAACTTATTTAAGTAATGCAAATAGTGAAGTTTACAAATCAGGGGCTTTTTAATGTTACATTTTTAATTAATTTGGTAAGTTTCTGGGTTGAAATGAATATTTAGCTTTTTCTCAAAATCAAGATTTTCATGTTTTGCTTACATTGAAAAAAATTATGCATATAATGTTATAAAACTTGTATTGAATATTTTATGAAGGTGAATTTAGGATTTGAACCTCTCCTATTGTTAACTCTTTTATTTCGCATTTTATTGTTGATAAAAGTCATAAATTATGACAAATTTTTATGGTTTTTATGTATGTTAAAGTACAACTTCCTATAAATATTTAAATATCAGGGTAACAATTGTGAGAGAAGCACAAATCCTGAATTGGATTCGATTCACCATAATAAAATTTACAGAAATGAAATATCTCTATTTAAATTTTAATTTTTGGTGTTTTGCACAAGTGTCCTTTTACTGATATTTTTACGTCTTTTGAGCTAAAACATTTAATTTTTTTTTAAATTTATGCTGATTTTACTTTATTATACTTTTGTTTTAACTATATCCTACAGTATAATGAATATAAAAAGTTATTTTTTCAATTACTTAAGGAAATCCTCTTTGAAGGTAGGCGGATACCTTAAATAATAATTGCTTCCATTTCTTAGTTCTGCATATTAATGGATCCTTATGTGCATAATGCTGTAAATTACAGCTGTTAATGTTGATTTGTTTGGTTTCAGGAAACCGTAGATTGAATTAATTCGCTGCAGGGAGAAGATAGAATTCATCTGCTATGACAGCCTTCGAAAGGTCAAGAAATGCCGAGAGAAATGTATAACTCTGGATGAGATGATTATGTAGAGAAGTCTTAAGAATAATGAATAATTTAGTTTCTTAGTCCCTTTTCTGATAAAATTAAAACTTCACGATACGCAGGGATAATGATTAAAACTATACGATGTTGTGAGTTACTTCAATCGATAGTTTATAGGCCGCGGTAGCCTAGTGGTCATGGTTTCGGACTCGTGACCGGCGGTTTTCGTTCAGTTGCGAGTTCGGTCCTTG
This sequence comes from Nephila pilipes, assembly GCA_019974015.1. NCBI lineage: Eukaryota > Metazoa > Arthropoda > Arachnida > Araneae > Nephilidae > Nephila > Nephila pilipes. Next base: position 6,988 of record BMAW01012900.1, read on the forward strand.
GCCGCCAAAGACCCACAGTGTAGCCGGGGCTGATGCACGTTAAATCTGTTCGGGGCCCAAAGTCCTCCCGTTGGCGTGGTGTGGATGTTAGGAGAGGGGGTGCCAGCTCAGGTGTCGTCCTCGTCACTTGACCGTGGTTCAAAATTACGAGGTCCGTCGCCAATAGCCCTCGTGTTACTTCTAGTACGACGTTAATAAAAACTAAACTAAAACAATCTATAGTTTCCTGAAACCAAACCAAACAAATTTAATCGCTTTAACTTGCAACATTATGTGCACAGGGATCATTTAATGTTCTGAATAAGTTTTATCCGGATATCCTCTTATGAATAATTAAAACTTTACGATATAACGCTTCGTACTCTCTTTTTCGACGTTTTCTCCCCGAAAACATCCCATGAGGGGATGATACTAAACGACTTTAAATTTAATTTCGAAAACTGCTACTCGAAAACTGTGAAAATATTCCTATTTCAACAGCAAGCAAAAAATTAAGGTCGCTTGAAATTTATATTCAAACCATATCTGTATAACACTATTTAATTAAATAGGAAATTATATAAAATTAAACTTTGTAATAAAAGTCAGTATGCAATAAGGAAGAGCTTCATCTAATCAGAGCATATGATTGGGATTTTATGGTATGTGTACTGTGTGGAAGAGATCTGAACAAGAGTTATTAAACGGAAACACTTCACTGAAGTAAAAAGTGCATATATATATGTTTCACATCCCAATTATATAGGAACCTTCGAAATAAGGCTCGATTAAAAAGTAATGCCTCCTTGATCACAAATTTTTTATTTGTTACCAGGTTTTTAAACTTCTTGTATCTAAAAGTTACCTGTGTCCTCTACGTCAGGCTATTATTTTTTTCTTCTTCCCAAGTGTTTTTAGGGTGCTAAAAACTTATTTCGACTCCCATAGCAATGAGGTGAAAACAGTGGAACGTCATTGCTCCTGATCTTGGCCCTTAAGTATTTCACTGCTTCCCAACGATTGAAGAGCATTTTAAGAGACAATACTTCCATTCCAATGACAAGATTAAAGCTGCCATTAAGACTTGGTGTCGGCAACAACCGTCGGAATTCTTCTCAGACGGGTTTGTCTCGACAAATCACGTGTTGGTAGAAGTGCATAGAAAGGGAAGTTTTGTGAAAAAGTGAAAAATGCATTATATAGACCAGGCCTGGCCAGCCCGCTGGTCGCATATGCCCCCCCCCCGGTGTCAACCTATGGCCCGCGGAGCTGGGTCACCTGAACTAAGACTAACTTTTATTGTATTTAAAAGTTCCAAAGAGCATTTCACCATAATGGATTCGTATCATATCCCATTACATGAGAATATATCAGTACATTGACATCTCAATTATCGTCACAATTTTTATTCTTTATTCTTTTCAGAAACAATTGCAAAATTCAGCTCTTGTTAAAGAAGGCACGGGTGGTTTTGCTGGAAGAGGCGGTACACAATATATACCAACAAATCTACTGAAGAACGCGGGCGTGCGCGCAGGGAGGGAATGTGACACAGCAAGCAACAATAGCAGTAGATAATACCAGCAGCAGGTCTGTCTGTAGCAAACCTCATATATTTGACCCATAAGCGTTTTGTTTCAGACAAACTGACTTCTCGGTGTCATTTGATGGCTAATAATTTAGCACCAGCACTATGCTGCAACTGCAGGACAAGTTTAAAAAAAAAAAAATTTCATACAAATACATTGAATTCAATAAAATATAATTTCCCTTAATTTATTGCAGAATGTTCTTGATTTCTCTTTCGGGGATTGGGAGGTTCACACGCTTGCCGCGACTCAAGAGGTGAAAGTAGTAGTAGTAGTAGAATTTGAATTGGCGTTAAGAGAGCTGAAATTAAAAAGATGCGATAAATTACACACACGCATGTATATATATATATATATATATATATATATATATATATATATGCATAATGCGGGCCCATCAGAATAAAATGTGTTTCCAAAGCGGCTCGAGAAGATTTTAGGGTTGGACAGGCCTGACAAAGAGCAATGATCCTAAGTCAATGCTACGCGTACTCTCCTTGCAGTACATGGAGGTTCGCGAAAAAAAAACATTTATGGCGGATACAGTTTAAAAAAGTATAAAATCATCTTAAAGTGTTAAAAACAATTTTAAAAAGTAGGTAAAGGTTTTTATTAAGATTGTTAGTAGTAATATCATCGATACCTGAAAAGGAGAAGTTGTGCTGCAGCTCGCATCTCAGAATGGGAATCTAGAAAATTTTTTGGGCTCCTAGCAATGACGGATACATTGAACTTTCTAAAAACGCAGTAATGTATTTGTTGCCATGTGCTACAGTACGGAGCTTACTGAATGGACCTTTTTTAGTATATTTACATAAAAGGTACATGGAAGTAAATTAAACGCAACTGTAAATTTCATGTATTTATCCTCTTTTTTTAGCCTAATTTTTCAAAATTTTGCGATTCAAAGTAATCCCAAATATCCCATTATGGCTCCCGTCTACCGGTCAATTTGATTTCGTGGACATGATATTAATCCTATGGAATTTTGACTTTAATTCTCACATCTTTACTTTTTGGTCTATTTGAACGCAATAAAGTGCATCTGAAGGAGCAAAATGAAGGCTTCTGCGAAATTACTTCTTCCGTCCGAGCCTTAAAAAATACTTTTACCTCTATTTTAATGATTTATTTATGAGTTTTCAGGTTTTTAAATAATATTTTAAAGATATTTTTGAAAATCGGAGGAAAAAAAGTAATTCCTCAGAAGCCTTCATTATTTTTTTACTCTTTCAGATGTTTAGTTTAGTTTTTTTTATTAACGTTGCACTTAAAGCAACACCAGGGCTATTGTCAAAGGACCTCGTAATTTTGAGCGACGGTCAAGTGACGAGGACGATACCTGTGCTGGCACCCCCTCTCCTAACACCCACAACACTCCAGAGGGAGGACTTTGGACCTCGACAGATTTAACGTGCATCAGCCCCGGATACACGTTGGGTTCTTATTGGCCAAGGATTGAACCCACGACTGAACGAAAACCGCTGGTTACGAATTCGAAACCATAACCACTAGGCTACCACGGCCATTCTCTTTCAGATGTTCTTTATTGCATTCAAATAGATCAAATATTAAAAGATGTGAGAACGAAAGTCGAAATTCTATAGGATTCACATTACGTCCACGAAATCAAAATGGCCGGTAGACGGGGCCCTTAATTTTCCTTCCCCCCCCCCAAGCTTTGCATTAATTTCTTTGCTTGCATCAAAAGTAAAATTAAAAACAATATAATAAACACAATAGATCTTTTACTTTAATTCAACTTATCCCTTTTTTGGAGAATTTTTTGAAATCGGTCATGAGTGAAACAAGATTGGGGAAGGTTGAGAGGATTCTTCGTTATAGGTTTGCGGAAAGAAACCGGACCAACTGAAGAAAGCAGACTGAAAAAGTTTGAGAACCGCTGATATAGATGACTAGCTGATACCCGCCCGCTTCGCTGGACAGACGACAATATAATATTTTGGAACCAATACGTAAAATATCAAGAAAATTTTCAATTTTTAAAACGTTAGTGATAATCTAAATTTAAAATTTTAAGAAATTGAACGTCTGTAATAATGGTTATCCACGACTTTCAAATATATGAGAAAAATAAAAAAATTTAGTAAAAAGTCACCCCATATATACATAATATGGATAAAATTCATTCCACCGTATACATGTTGCCCATAGTATTGCCAAAGATGCAACCTTTTGTCAGAAGATACATCATGCGCTTAGCTTTCAAGTAAAATACCCTCGCAATGGCATCGTATCTATCATAAGAATTTTGTCCTTGCCTCAAGACATTTTGATTTCTAACCATTTAGGATTGCAAGTGACTGCAATCCTAAAAAATGTCGTGCAAGTCGGGACGGCCAAAATGTCTTACGTGTGTCATAGCCTCTTGAGTTCGTTCATGCATGTAGCGAGGTCCTCCAGTAAACGAAGATTATCTTGCGTATGAGCTACTCCGTAAGAAATCGCCATTTTAGTATTTTTCAAAATCCCGCTCAGTTTTGGAGCTAAACTACACTTTCACCAACCGCGGAACTCCAAACTCATTTATTTCTATCGCTAAATATGTACGTTTCCTATTTTCGACATGCGCAAAATTTCACATAAGAGCCTCTTCGCCAAAATCTTGCCAATCCTCCATCAGTGCTTCAATATCAATTATTTGGTATTTTTCCATTTCGCACGGGCAAATCTCACCAAGTAAACTTAATTGGTGACAATACACAGTATACATAAAAAAAAATATGTATTCCGTTTGGCGTCGGTCATATCATTATTGTCTATAAAGTCGCCAAAAATAACATAACCGATGGATAAGAGTAGATTAACGGATGAAAATTACATTTAGGATAAGACTTTCGTAAAATCCGTTTTTAGTGAGCATATACATCGCAAAATGAGTAACTATGCTAAATTTCAAGTCAGTCGTTTGTATAGTCTTAGAGATCTCGTGATAAGTCAGTCAGGGGTATTTCGCTTATATATATATATAGATAGATACATGTAGCTTTCAGTTACAACAAAAATTGGAAAAATCATAGTAACAAAAATGAAGTTACGGCTATGCGGGCATTATTTTTCAATTAAGCCTTGGATATGAATTCACCAGGCGTTCACCAATCAGCGATTATTCACAAAAACTCGAATTATTTTTCTACCTTTCGATTTACTATTTAAAGTTAGCAAGATTCTTTTAAAGTTCAGTGAATCCTCCTCAATAACCCATCTAACAGCCTTTTAAGTTTTAATAAACCTTTTTATTCCATCACAATGACAAAAGCAGATGTCCATCGCAGCCACAGAAGGCTCAAAACGGAATTAAACGACCTCATCCATGAAAAATAATCGCTTTTATAAACTTCCATACCTTAAAACCGCGAGATTTCCTGCTTCTCTTTTGTGAAAGGGCGAGGTACTTCAGAATCGGAATCATTAGATAAACACTCGATTCTCCGAGTCCGCCATTCATTAACTCCCTTTCCTCCCAGAAAATGTTTTTCGGTCACTCAACCCTGGGATGACCGAAGTCCCGCTTCCACTATCCCGCCTGGTCATCTCCGAAAAAGATTCTTTTCTTCGGGCCTGCCCTTTTCCTTTTCCGAGATGGACTTCGCGATAGGAGCGAGAGCGGTTTCTGTTGTGGTTCGAATAAAGCAGTTCGATCGATCGGAACGAATTCTTGGTGGTTTCGGTATCGAGTGTGAAATCATTTGTTCTCGATTTTTTTCAAAACGCAGACGACTTATTTTATCGTTTTCATTTATTCATTCATTCTCCACGGTGTTGGTGTTAGAATGAAACAATGAACGGCGGGAAGGTGTGAATTGTTCGAGGGTGAGAACGATGTCGGTATGAATGAATATTTATTATTGTACATTGGGTATGAGAAAAAAAAAAATTCTGGAATCTAGTTTCAATGAAATGAAATGGATCACTCTAGTAAAAAGAAT
>BMAW01012914.1:0-25868 GCA_019974015.1 Nephila pilipes
GCAGAAAAAAGGCTGTATTTTCAATCAGTTCATTTTTGTACTTTCTGTTATCTCTCTAATAAATTTGAATTTGGTGTCTGTTTTCCTTGGTGTTGCATTTTGGATAGCCAGTTGTGTAAATTGTGTTTCATTATAATTCTCTTCCATTAATTTAACCAGATGGATTTAATCTTTTCAGACAGATGGTGGAAGCTGAAACATTATGTTTGTGATTGTAGCTTCAATAAAGATTCATCTTTATTGAAGAGTTTAACGCACATTAAATCGTTATGATTAAAAATAATCCTAAAAGCATGCGTACAAGTTTAACCTCTATACAAAATTTTGCTTTATTCTAAAAACTATTTTAAGATGTGAAGAGACTTCAAACCATTGATGAATATATACGCTTAAACTATTTTCTCTGTGTTACATGTTTGGTAAGTATGATGCACGTTAAATCTGTCAAGGCTTCAACTACTCATGTGTACGTGGTATGGAAATTCGAAGAATGGGATGCCAGTTCCTTTGTCACACTCATCATTTGACTGTGGCTTAAAATTACGAGGTCCGTCTCAGATAGCCTTCTTATTTCGTTGTAACGAATGATTATTTCTCTCCGAGTGTCAGAGTTCAATTAAATGTAACTAACTCTAAAAGTCAATAACTTCTCGAAAAATACTCAAGTCTAATCCCTCTTAACTATTTATTCATCAATTAATATAATTTACTATTTAATGATCTCTTTGGACACTATAGTTAGCTAACCAAATTTAAATATCACTGAAATAATATACTCATACCAAACCCTTCGGTTGGTGTTGCTTTTCTCCGACAAATTCTCTGCGCAGGTAATAACTGATAACTACTCTTAAAGTTATCGGCCTCTCGTTAGAACTATACTCAGAGTTCACCACACTCTCTCTCTTTCCTCTAAATTTTCCTTTACTTATATATCACTACATCTGAATTACTTCATTTTATTTCCGCCTTCATCTAATTACCATAATCCTGTTTCATTTTGGTTGTGAAGAAACTATTATTACATGTAATCAATCTCAATTAAAGTTCCCAAGGTTAGTGAAGAGAAAATTGTGAATATCCCAAAGTCACAACCTTAATAATCAATTGGTTATTTAAGTCCACTCTAATACTAGTGGTTAAGAAGACATTTTGCGCGTAATAAATGAAATTTAAGAAATTCTTAAAATACATAAGTAAAATTATGCGCCTTTTTTTCATTATATGAGCTTAAATATATCTATTTGCCTCTCTATCATTCTTTATTTTTTGAAACTGTATATATTTCAAAAGTTCGGAGCAACACAAACGGCTCTACGTAAAAAGCATACTGAATCAGTCTGATTCAATCATGATTATTCAAAGTCCGGACAAGTAGCTACTGAATTACTTTCCAAGACACGAAAGGAATATCTTTAATTAGATCCCATTTTCCTGCCATTTAATGGACTTCCTAATGATAGCTTCCGTTAAACCAACGCCTTTTCCTTGATGTTTCTTATGTAAGAAGTTTAATGAAACTTCGTAACCTCAGTGATTGATCGTATTGTCTCAAACAGTAAAATTATGAATTATTTCCTACAGCAGGTAGCAAAATAAATGAAGCACATGATTAAGTGGCTTAGAAAGAGTTTATTTCTCAAATATTATTATAGCTGAATAAATTTGGGAAGAAATTTTGTGTGAATTAATTGGAAGATATCTGGAAAACATCTCCGGTTTTGTATAAAAAAGTGACAAAAAAGATGAACTTTCCCTCAAATTTATGGAAATTCTGACAGATTTTAGATGAAACATTGCAAATATTTGAATATTTTCTTATTTTGTATAAATTATGTGATAAGTGAATATTTCCTGCTAATGTATATTTTATTCGTTGATTATAAATATGTCGTTATATAATGGAATAATTGATTTTAATCACTTTTTACAACATCGTATTAAACGTAGAGAATACAATATTTTTATTGCTCGTAATATATATTTTAATAATTAATTCTGAATTAAAAAACTTGGTGAATATTAAAATTCTAAAACAAAAATCTATAATTTACAAGACCATAAAAAATTTCTTTCACAATTTAGATGATTATATAAAATAATGTAAAATGTATTTCTGGAGTATTCATTATTTATCACAAGAGAAAAATTTAATGAAAAATTTTATGTTATTTCTATGAAAGTAATACATAAATCAATACTCAAAATCAATAATTGTATGCAGCGAAAGTAAGAAGATAAACTTTTGCTAAAAATACTACATAATACAATTAATTATTGCTATTATTTTGAAAAAGAAAAGTTTAAATAAGTAAATTAATTTTAATATATACAACTAATATTTTGATACTTAAATAATGATTAAATTTTTAAATTATAAAGTAGTTAACATTTATTGTTTACTGTTATATACCTGACATATAAAATTAATAGCATATCGAGATTTTTTATGATCTTGGAAATTAAAGATTTTGTATTAGAATTTTAATATTCACTAAATTTTTTTAATTCACAATTATTATTTTGATAAAATTTAAATATTAATTCTCTTTAGGATTATTTTAACTTGTACTAATATTTTAAAGAAAATAGCTCCTAAAAATATTATTGTCTCTAACAAAATTTAGGGAAATGATGCTTAAGTACTGAGAAAGAAAATCGAATTTCAAAGGAATTCTGTATTTTACTCAGTTGAAATAAAATAGCATATAACAATTTCATCCGCCGACGATAATTTCTGACCTTTATAGAAGCTGTTATCCAATTAATGATTTATTGACAGATTTAATATATGCTCCAATGGGATTTCTATTAAATATTCTACAACTGTCATCTTAGATCTGGGAATTCCTGAGACGATCGTTGGCAGTCACCTACTACACAAAAGCGTACTCTTTTAGGAGGAAAGCTGATATTTCAATTGTCCTGGGAAGTATTTGCAATGATGAGAGCGATCTGTATAAATGGTTGTCATGAGTATCCAATCTTTAAAGTGATTCCAAGTAGAAACAATTCGAGTGAAATACCATCCATGATAAAAGGCCTCACGGATGACAACAACAAGAATCAAGCTATGAAATGACATAGCGATTTAAACCATGATTTCCTTTTGCTTTCATATATTGACTGTGTAATGGCTTATCTTTTAAAATGATAATGTAGTTTCATCCATCTATTTTTCTATCCACTGCATTTTCAGTGACGTCTTAACTTGTAATTGGTACTCAGTGTGAAATAGCACACAATACTGAAAACAATTACAGTTCATTTAGTGACATTCTTAGCCGAAAGAATGCGTTTGTGAGTGTGCTGGTATTTATCAATGCATATTGTACTCCCATTATAAATTCACTTGTGAGTTTACACAGGCTACAGGTAGTCAGTGCAACGGTGTTGGAAGTTACGATAAGGCGTCTCAGTCGTTTATGAGAAGCAATTGTAGTTATTGCATCTGTATTACATGTAGGATCCATGATAATCTCGAATCAAGTTAAGAGCTCTATAACAATTGCTCTTTTTTTTATCAAGCTCTGTAGTATCTGCATTAAGTGCTCTATATTTTTGGTGGATAACTCTGCCATAGTTCAAACATTCCCGAGAACATCGTCTAATAATGGTATCACTTAATTCATTGCGAGCTATCCTTCGATTTGATCAATCTATTTGCTTAATATCGAGTAAAGGGGAGAAACATATGCTCAAAATGTGCGGGAAACCACATGCAGAATATTGGTTCAATCAAAGTGAGTCGACGGAAGGCAATTCATTTGGCTTAGCTTAGGAATTTATCTGCATTAACATAGCATCCAGATCCCCAATTGCTGTATTCAAGAGATCCAAGTATTCATTGGTGGCATAAATCCAATAATTTATAAGCGGATAGAAAATTAAATTCCATATAAAATTTTGTTACAATAAAATTGGCACAATCTGCTGTTGTTCTTGCGTGTATACGTGTTCGTGTTTGTCTCTATTAAATTTTGAACACTAATTTTCAATGTAAAGAATTTCAAAAAAAAACTGATTGTTTTATCTTTAAAATATTTTCTCAATATATTTTTTTATCCTTGAAAGTATAATTTCAGTGACGATTTAACTTCAAGTGATATTATTTTATAACTAAGAACTTCATTGTAACTTATTATTAGCATCTTTTCAAACATTTAAGGAAAACATCTATAAATACCCCTGTATACGAATAATTATCATAAACCAAACGTTATACAATCCACACATTGAACAATACACACATGAAACTGATCGTTATACAATCCACACATTTTTACTCACTCTCCGGACCATTATACTCATTTACCATATTACCAACCAATTGTTTGCATCCTTTTACACTTTATTACCAATCAAACAATGATTTAAATATTTTTTTCAATTTATATGGTGATGACGTGTTATATTTTTTTTCATTTTGAGTATCTGATATCCATTTTGAAGCTTAAAGAATATTCCGTCTTACTACTCATATATTTGAATTTTCATATCTTTGAATTTTTGTAAGTAATTTTTATATTTTGATTTGTTGATATTTTTCAGAATTATAGATTTTATTGCTGAACTTTTTTGCATATTTTAATCAATGAACTCTCTTGTAATTTGGATTTCCCAATTCAGCCTACCAAGTCGAAAAGGAGGAAAGTTAGAACCATTAAACTAGTTTAACCCCGCTTATCCGGTCCTCAGCCCGAAATTGCTTTTTGACATGTTGGTTTCTATATTTTCATTTATTTTTTATTCTTTCATTTCTTTCTGGATTTTTGTCTTTTTAAATATTTTAAATTATTATTTCATAAATTTTCTATATATATATATATATATATATATATAATGAAAATTATTATTTAATACAAGTAGAAAAAGAGAGCAATTATGAAAATAGAGAGGAATTTTAAGTCAAAAAGAAAAATATATAAAAATAAAATTTCTTTAATGTATTCAATAAATCACCTCTAGCGTGCCAGGCATTTTGTCCCTTAAAAAGAGAATTCCGTTCTTTAGAAGGTACATACTAAAAGTGTAATTTAATTAGATACTTAGGTTTTTTCAAGCTTTTAATAAATGATATATAAATAAGTAATATACTCACGGGTATTTATTTGAATTTGAAGTTAATGAAAATGAAAATAAAAACTTTTAATTATTGCAAAAATTTATGTTTGAACAAGAGTTTTGTAAAAAAAAAGTATCAATTATCCATATAACTCTCCACAAATAAAATTTAAATGACTAATGCAAGTCTTACAAATAATATAAGTTCTTTGCCCTACCACCATACATAAAATTGGAATCTTCTCTCTCATTTTTCAGAGTATTAATGAAGTACTTATACACATAACAATTGAAGTAAAGATTATTTAATGCAATGATATTTAAAAAACAGTACTAACACAACTAAGTTTATATATTATCAAAAATCAAACACAAGCAGTCCTGCAAATTTTAAAGCAATTTTTACCGTAACACACAATTAAATTTACATTCAAGTTGAAATTGAAAATTTTTGCATCCTCGGGTAATTTGATTTTTTTCTGATTGAACTATCTATATTAGTTTTATATTACACTAATACTTACTTTTCATTAACATTTCTTTTATATATTTTTAATTTTTTTCTAAACATTGTTTTAAGTATATTTTGCTTGAAAATAAAGTAAATCACTACGTGAGGCCTTGTGAGTTTACCGGTTTCTCAACTTAGCATTTGTTTGTTACAATATATAAGCACATATATTTTTTTTTTTTACAAATGCGCATATTGTTCAATTTTGGAAACAAAGCATTATTATAGTACAAAACATTTTCTTTTGGTGATGGATGATAGAGAGTGTGGGGTAACAACTGAACATTGGTAGCAGACCTTGAATAAGAATCCTTGTAAAAGAAAGTCTTTATATGATGGATACATGGATTTCCCACTCGTTATTTTTTTACTCAACCCCAGTAACATACTTCTCTCTCGAACCCAGGCAAGTTGGCAAGAGAAAACTTAGATTATTATTCCAAAAGGTTTCTCTTACACATTATAGCAAAATAGATTTACAGAGACTAATGCAGCATGAATCTTTAAATATTCAAAACCTGAGGAGAGTATTAATAAGCTGATTTAGTTTTTATATTATTTTCTCATAATTTGACTGCAAAATTGCATATAACTATTTAAATAAATTAAATAAGGATTGCAGAAGGGAGACGTTGCAAAGTGTTTATTTTAAACTGTATGCCTCTCATTTTTTTACAGTGATATCATACACTACATGTAAAAAATAATCAAATATTAAAAACGCAGATTAACATTGATAGTTATAGGTAATGGTGATTAACTAGTGGGCAAATATAGCTCATTTTAATGATTTATTTTCATGTATTGTTTGAGAAATTCAAGTTAGCAACAGACACAGCATCCATATGTATAAAATTATACGTAAATATTTAAAAGAATATAAATGTTGTAAACAGTTACTCCATTTCGTTTCCACAATCTTAAATCATGAGCGTTTATTACTTAAAAAGATAAATATCATTAAAATTAATTATAAAGAATATGAGTAATCATACACTCTTTGGAGCTGTAATCTGAAATGTGCTTAAAAATCTAGATCTAATGAATAACATTCATATAACTTCGGATATACTAGTATTTCCATTAACAACAAAGAAATGAACTGAAAAGTATTGTGTGTGGTATGCGAACTCATGGCCCACATTGTTTTCGTCCAGTGGTGAGTTCAAGTCCTGATTTTATTGAGAACCTACCGAGTATTGAGGCTAATGCACGTTAGATATGTTAAGGCTCCACATCTTCACATGAAAAAAATTCATGCCTATTTGGTGTTACCCCATGTTGCTCTAACTACGCGTACACGGTTAAATTTTTCATCTGTCAATCGGAAGATTTCTCTTTTTATCAATTTTTTATGTATTTTTTAATCAAAAATTATAAAGAGAATCTCCATCTTGTGCGTCATTCTACATAGCAAGCTATTTTGGAACAAAAAAAAATGTGCACTAAATAATTAGTATTGGTATGATATATAAATAGTACTGGCTTTCTCTCACATGATGAGTAAATTAAAATTGAATCATGTTATTTTTTATTTCATTACTAATACTTTCTGATTTCAAGGAACAATTTTTGGTTTTGTTTATAACTTACCTTTCGAAATATTAATTATTTAAAACTCAAAACTTTTTTTTCTTTTTCTGCTTTATCAAAACTTTTTGTTCTTATTAGAAAAAAAGAGTGATCTAATGTGCATTAGATTGCAGGAAATGTGAATATTTTTAGTATATATAAGAAATCTGGGAAAAATTCTGCAACATATGCTTTAAACTTGTAATGCTTTTATTTATGAAATATGTTTTGAGGCTTAAAATTTGAAGCTCGATATATCTTTAAAACGAGCAATGCTCATGGGGTAAATATAACGCGCTCCTGACTTCGAAAAATTGCACGTAAAACAGTAAATCTTTGTTGAAACTTGGGGTGAGGCAATATTTTTTTCCCAAAGTGTCATTTGTTACTCTTTGCTTAATAAAGTTTTTACATGACGTGAGCTATAAAATATTTCTTTTGCACAGAATGCCTAGAGATACGATTCTTAGGTATATGTTGCGTGTATCCATGAAATTATTTAATAAGACACTGGCATATGTTTTATACTTTTCGATGAAAAATAGAGGGGGGAGGGGAATTAAATGTTCGCCTATACTCCAAAATTAAATTTTCTATAACAAATGATATAACAACACATTGTATCAGAATGGACATTTAAATCACAAAATTATACAAGTTTTTCTTTGTTTTTTTCAATTCCTAAATCTCATTAAAAAGTTTTCCCATTAAAGTAAAAACAAAGTGTGTATTTTAAAAATGATTACTGAAATTAATGACTTAAAAATGTATTTGATTGATACATTACTTTACTAATAATGTTTCTTTTTGAAATTCTGAAATTACAAAAAAAGAGAAATAAAAAATAATACTTTTCAAATTAAAAGTTTTTAAAAACTAACTGTTTGATCGTATATGCATTAGTTTATTTAACTTATATGCTTAATATTTCTCTAATTTTTATTTAAAAGTAATGCATTAGAATATAATTTCTAGTTTTCTGTTTTAAAAAAGCTTGAAAATTTGCTTAAAATAATATTTGTAGTTTTTTGAATTACTTCTTAAACCTGCATCTTATACATAATATGTTATCTGCATTCTCTCAAGTGAAGTATCTAAAGTGATATATACATTGTATCCTTAGTCAATTTTTTTATAAATTAAAAACTTAACAAAATGATTATTAGAATCTGAAAATCATGGACAACTGAATTATGAAAAAAATATTTAATTCCAAATCATTTTTCCTTAGAAACAAATCTTAACGTAATGTAAATCTCGATGAAAATAAATCTTAATAATGAATAATTATATCCTTATTTGAATTTTAAGGGATTAAAATTATATAATATATGAGCATTTTTTAATTTGTGCGTGTAAAATACAATTTATTACTCTAAATAAAAATAAATACTGTACATAAACGTGTTTCTAAGCTGATGTTACTGACAGATATGAAATAAAAATAATTTGAATTGTATTCTTCCATTTCATTAAACCGAAGAATAAAGGTAAACAAATAATGAAGTCAAGAAAAAAATTAGCATTTAAATTTCAGAAAATCTAATAATTCTTGATTGAAATTATCCAAGACTGGTAATATTTTTCTATTTTAAAAATTAATTAGTTGTAAGAATTTTTTGAAATAACAGAAAAAATATAAAAAATTATAATTTATCATGTCTTGAAAAATAAGGGAAAGGAATAGAAAAAACTTATAAACAAGAAAACTATGTCGAGAAAAATAGCTGTAGATAATTGAAAAAAGAAAAATGGAAATAAATCTATGTAATACTGACTCCAGATTAGGATCGAGGTACTCTTCTGAAACAGGCCTTAATGAACACTTACGTAATCAGTAATAGCTCTAAAATCAATAGCTGCAGCTTAATATAGCACAATAAACAAAAAATGAGGAAACAAAGGAAAAACACCAGAAAAATTCCAATTTAAATCTGCATTCACTGAAAACTGAAATATAAAAATTAATTAATTTTAATACAAAAAATATAATTTTAGTTATAAAAATCGAACTACAATAAAACTCGCTCTTATTAAAACATTAATGTCGCCATTTCGGCTGACTAATATTTGCATCAAAAAAAAAATTATTAAATGTAATTATTGTACGCCCACTAAGAATCAAAAGTACATTGGAGAAAAAACATCTAAACATTAAAAATACATTTTATCGAAGATTATAAAAAGATTTAATAAAAAAGAAATATAAAAAATAAAATGCCAAATTGAAATTAAATACAAAAAAGAAGAAAATTTTTCTATTTTATATGTTCTTAAAAATTAATCTATTTCATAATATTTATACTTTAAGTATGTTATGAAGATCAATTGCGTAATCAACTTTGACGCAAGTATGAAATAATTTATTTAATTTTTTTTGAAATTTTAAAGCACATGAATCAATTTAATACTACTTGCAATATAATTAAACAACATATTTCTAAAAATATTTATGCTTAAATTGCTAGTAAAGAAAATTACTCTATCAACAGGAAAAATATAGTTGTCACTCTTAACCAATATAATTATTACAAGTACTATTATCTGCAACTTTTCATGTATTAACTAAATCTATTTCATAAGAATTTTTGTTAGTTTAAATAAAATTTAAATAAGATGGATAAAATGATAAATTTTAAATCCCGGTTAAATTTATCTTAAAAAAATTCATGATGTCTTCGATATACCGAAACAAATTGAATTTATTAATGTCTAAAAATTTTGCTCACAAAAATGTAAGTATTGACACCCTTGTTACAACCTGATTCATTCTGTGGTATTTCTTTATTTTGTTAATTTGTTAATATTCTTATCATTATGAAAAATATAATTTTCCTTTAAATCAAAATTATTAAAGAATTTAAATTTCTCATAAGATAAAGAACTATTAATTTTTAAATAACTTAAATTACCTTAAAATTAAATCCTTTACATGTATTTAATTTTAAAAATCTTCTTTCATAATTATAAATTAAGTAAATATATCTTTATCATTAACATAATTAATAATTTTATGAATGCTTTTAATAATAACTGTATTATATATATATATATATATAGAGAGAGAGAGAGAGAGGATAGATGGATGGATGTATAGATATATATATAAAGAAAAAAATGAAATAAAACTGTTCATGTGTATAATTCTTAGGTAAGTCATTGATTAAAAAATTTGTTGGAATTATAACAATTTTATTTAATTGTAATTAAATAAATTTTATAAAACGTATATATTCGATTTCCTAAATTAATAATTTTCTTTAAAAACCTCATTACTTGTAGAAACTGTATATACAAGAACCATATCAATTTCATGCATTTAATGGAAGTAGAATCTGTTTATGAGAATAGTACATATATAAGTTTTTCATCGTTTATTAAATGAGATAATTTATTTAAAAGAAATTTTTAAGGCATATCCTTTTACTATGAAAAATTGCATCGATTAAATTAAATAGTATATTGTAAAATGACCGTTTAATTATATTTCAAGTGAAATTTAATTTAAATTATATTACTGGAATTGCAAAAGAGAAAAACTGTTTGTACTTGTAAAAAGCAAATATGTCGAATAAAATGGAACACATTTGTATGATATTTGAAAAGTTAAAAATTTGAAAAATTGTTTGTTATAAAATGAAACTTTAAATAGTAAATCATTAAGGCTGAAAAACCTTCATTCAAGTATTACTCATAATTTTTTTTTGTCTGAGAATATAATAAATAAATGAATCTATAAAATAGATCAATCTGTCCTCATCCACAGTTCTTATTTCAGTTTCTTTATATAAGACAAGCCCAAATCTAGTCACTTTTTTAGTTTTTCTTTGTATATAATTTTTCTTTCCTTCCGATTGAGGGTCAGCAGTAGACATCTCACACGCAAAATTACTTTCCAGATTTCGAGTCCAGCTGCATCACGTGCCAGATGTCCTCCTCAAAATGACTTTGAAAATGGTTTCGGAGCTTCACTTGATGATCCCGTACATCAGAGAAGAGTTTCGGGGTTAAAGTGCCCCGAGAGATATTTATTTTAATGCCACAGGAAAGCACTTTTGATCCGGTTGCATCTTCCGCAATGGGCAGGAGCCCTGATAATCGTTAATGGAGGAACATAAACACATAATTTCAGATAGTTTTGAAATGTTTCCTAATGCTAAGTAAATTATATATTATTTTTTTGAGAAAGATAAATAAAATTATGATATCTCTTTTTAAGGTGTTCCTAAATGTTTCAATATCCTTTAACGAAACC
Source organism: Nephila pilipes (assembly GCA_019974015.1). Lineage (NCBI taxonomy): Eukaryota > Metazoa > Arthropoda > Arachnida > Araneae > Nephilidae > Nephila > Nephila pilipes. The sequence goes on from BMAW01012914.1 coordinate 11,403, forward strand.
TTCGCTTTTCTTTCTATCAAAACCATTTAAATTTGAAAATTTATAATGAACAAGTTTTATGGACACATCACTCAAGTCCAGCAATGCATTAATGTATAATCATTTGGGATATCTTTTCTAATTAATAATAATATGCATAACTTAATATAAAAATATGAATAAATGAATAAAATTTGTTGCTATTGAATAAAGCATTGAAAAATTGGATAATCTTTTAATTGGATAATAATACTAAAAAGACTTACAAATCATCATGTTGCCTAGTCAAATCTTTAACACAAAATAGTATAATAAGCGAAAATAACTTATAGAAATCAAATACATACACATTTGTTCATTTCATTAATTTATTATATTAATAACGCAATTTTCCTGTTAATTATTCTATTCATTTCAATTAATTATTTGTATGTATTATTTGTTATTTTTATAGCATTTACATTCTTAGTAAAGATTTATTTGAATGAAATAAAATAATATATAACAATTTTCATTGTAATGAATGTCCTTTAAGATTTGGAGTTAAAGAGCGTTTTAGGCTTACTGGATTTTTATAAAACGTATTGTTAAAATAAAGATGCGCGTTTTAGTTAAGGAGAACTTAAATTTAGAAGAATACCCTTGATGTTTATGTAGGTTGTTCGTAAGTTTTCTTTAAAGAAAATAAAATAAAAAGATAAAAGTGCTGAATAAGATGAACAATATTTATATTTGACTGAGAGTTAAGTCGCTCCAGAAAGTCAGTAAATCCTTAAGTTGAATATCTTAATTAAACGTTCTCAACAGTGAAAAATAAAGAAAATTCATTAGACTTCTTTTAAGTATATATAAAATCATCGATGTACGACACAAATGGGAACTCGGTAGAAATTCTTGTCACGTAAATCGCAACAATAGACAAAATAAACACGGTACCTGAAGTCCAAGAGGGAATGCTCTAGCCTTTTATTCGCTCGTGTTAACTGTGCAGTGAAAGGTTTGGATATTTATTTGAAATACTAATTTATTTTTGTCTCTCTGATCTGAATACCATTGTACAATTTACATTTTTACTATTTCTAGTTTTATTTTCACTGATGAAAGCTCAATATGGGTAACGAATTTTGAATTCTGAATATAATGCAATCTTGAATTCCTTTGTAAATGATATTGATCTCGATAGTTACTATCACCCTTCTTGATTATTTTAAGAAACATACAAATGCATTGCATAAAGTAATCAATTGAAAATTGAAAAGAACTTAATGATAGTTTCAAAAAAATTAGTTGTCCTTGCAACTAGAAGTTGAATGAATAACTGTATGTTGAAGAATTTAGGAATACCAAATAATCTAGTGATTATTTGTAATGTTATCAAATTATTTAATTGTAAGAAGATGGTTTGAAGAATAATTTTTTTTAAAAAAATTCAATGTAACTATTGTTTTTGGAATTGCTTAAGAACTGTTGTAATAATTTATAGAAAAAGATATACAGAAACACATTTTGAGAAATTTGAAAAAAAAATTGTAAAATTAACTAGAGACGAGCGACTATTTCTTATCGTTGCTGATTTAGCAGTAGGAACTTCTTTCATTGCATCATTTCTTTAGGAATACAACTCTGTAGGATTAAGAAAAATCAAAGCAATATGGAAATGGATAGAGTTTTTGCAAACTTTTCACGAATCTAAAAAGTTACTTGATAATTGCGACTAGAAAAGTTTTACAATTCTATTTTACAAATCGAAAACAGAAAGAGTATTTCAAATAACAAACTTATATTTTTCTTCTTGTTTGCCTGTATTTTCATTAGAACTATATTCTTAGTACAAATTTATACACAACCTAACATAAACCTTGGTAACTCAAAAAAGATAATTAGATTGATGAAAATTAAGATAAAGGAAGGTAACTTAACTATATCAAGTATTAACGTGGTTTTTGTTTAAATAAAAAACATGAAATTTTCAAAAAGGTGTGAAGAGAGACCTTTCCACCGAATTCGATAAAAAACTTTATTTTACACGGTGGTGGAAAAATGCTTTAATAATTAAAATTCAAGTAACTGTCATATTGAATGTAGATGAGGAAACATAATTGATAAATTTAGCATTTGAGTAAACTCCATTGAACAATTTTTGTCAAACCAGACAATATTGCGAAATGGTTAAAATTCCCCGAAAAAATTGAATGTTACCAATTGATTCAATTTTCTTCCAAAAAGAAGAAAATATAGATAAACTATTACATTGAACTAACATTCCACTTCCTTCACTCCCACACCACCCTTAATTCGAGGACATTGAGCCTCGACATATTTGAAGTACATCAGCCCATCTACCCTATTCTCGGACTTATGGAAAGCTTATAAAACAGATGAACAAGAATTCCTTAATTCAAACTCTACAAACTTAACCACTGTTGTAACTTCTTTCGATCTAAAGATTGGTGTACATACATACAAATATGAAAGATTTTGAGGCTCGTCCGAATAAGTATCTGGATATTGTGCTCAATTTCTTAAATTATTGTACACATTAGAAAAATTTATTTTATGTCACATTCGAAAAAAAAGATGAACTATTGCTGCTATTTTGAATGGAATAAGATATTTTTGGCAACCAAAATATTTGGAGAAGTTCGATTGGAATTGAGTCAACTTTCAAGATCGATGGGATTTTACACAAATAACAAAATTTAAAGCTTTTCAATAGTAATATAACTCTAAATATCCTATACTTCATACCTTGCAGGAGAAGAAAAAATATTTGTTAAATTTAATAACGTCACATTAATGTAAAAGTCTAAGGGCGCTAAAATAATCAATCTGATTGTATTTTATGATAGCTCAGTGGTAGCACACCTCCCATTCTCCTGAAGTTACTACAGTTTAATAAAAGGTACCCATCTTTTTCTTTCCAATTTAGAATTCTTAAATTTTTCTAAAAAATTAATAAACAAGTAAATAATCCCCAAAATAATGAAGTTTTCCATAAATTTGCTAAATTTTGTATTGTCTTATCATCAGTCATATATCTTTATTAATACCTTCAAAGAAATAAATAATAAACATCTTTATTATCTTTTTATCTTTGAACCATGTGATGAGGATGCACGTGACAAAGCTAAAATTATAAATATTTGCTATTCTATTAAATACATTCAATTTTCAAAACTATAAGAGTTACCAAAGCATAAATGCTGTGTTAATTTAATATAGAGTTATTTTATTAGAGAGTATTTTTGTTGGTTTTTGTATGAGTAAGAATCGGTTCTATTTTGAATTAATTGTAAAAAATAAGTTTTATTTTATTTTATAGTATTTTAATCTATTTTGTTGCTTAAGAAAAAATTAAATCATAAAAATATTTAAATTTATTATGTATTTTTTTAATTCATATCTAACTTTTCTCCTTATATATTTTACAATAATTATATAACCGTAATAAAATTTTACAATTAAAATATTTAATTTTTTATTTAATAAATTGCTCAGCACCTATGAATTTGAGCAAAATTAATGATTCTCTGAGAATTGTTTGATTATACAACGTATTATCTGATATCATATTATTTTCTTTTAGTTACCTTAATTATTAATCAACTTTTCAAATTTATAGAGGTATTTTTTATAGTTTTATTTTGTTAAAATGTTTCTAGGAAAAATGAGTTTCATTTAACTGGGTTTTCATTCAAACGCGTAAATCAATTATATATTTAAAAAAGATTTTCTTACTTTTATATCACGTATTTAAGTATTATTTGTTGAACCGGAACGAACTTGGGCCATATTAGGTTGTAGTTAAATATCTTTCTGTCAGTGAAAACATTATTTCCTAAAAATTCCTTATTTCAAACGTGTCAAACGCAAATGATTTTATTGCAGTTACTTACGTTTTTAAATCAGTTATCTTAAAATTAAAAATGAAATAGATATATCCTCTAAAATTGAAACATGAGCTTTGAATAACAATTCCGCATAACTTTGAAATAAAAGGTATTTTGAAACGTGAAATTTAAAAAAAAGAAATTAAGTATCTATCTTTACTAAATTAAAGTATATTTGAAATAAAACAAGCCACTTTTTTCTTAATATATTCTATGTTGTTTTAGCGAAATAAATTCTAATTATTCAGATTCCAGAAATAAAAGAGGTTGTGAGTGAATCCTAGAAAACTATTTCAAGCACTGAATACTAAAAAGACTCTTTTTACGTGCCGCAAAAAATGCTCTTTCCTTGTCTTAAAGAAAAATTCGAAGTCAAAGCCTCTAATCAAGAATAAATAAGTTTTGTTAAATGAGTTTGAAAAGAAATATTTTGAAAAATTACCATTACTGAAGTAGTTACTTTTTTCTGCACTTATTTGTTAAATAGAATCTTTACAATTTCCGTGTAAATACGAGAAAAATGATATTTTGAATGCAATTCATTAGCTGATTTAGAAAACATTAACTGAAATAAAATAAGATTTGTTTCATTCCTTATTTATGTATAAAATGTTCTCTTATATACCACATTAAAATAAAATACAAAAACTTTTCACATTGAAATCAAAGCAAATACCCGAACATCTTTTTTGTAACATAATCAAAGAAATCTATCACCATTTTCGAATGTATATATGAAAAAAGCCCTTTATTGAAGCAGAATTAAAAAGAACAATTTATAAAAATTAAACAGTACGTATCATGATATGTATAAGTATATTTTACTTCATTCCTTACGATGTAGTATTTTTGAAATGACGCTTTTCAACCAAATATTAATAATATATGTACTGAATTACAAAAAAGATCATTGCGAATATTATACGTACTGTATATTTCCACAGATAAAACACGATCTTCAGATAAGACGAGATTTAAATTTTCATCAATGTCTTAAAGTTTTCGTATATATCTGTCCCATAAAACAACCCTCAATTTATCAATGACTTATGAACTTAGATTAGATAAGAGATCATTTGGAACATGTTTTATTTTCTTGCATCTGGCAGCATTGCTTATATAAACACGTGACGAATCACGAACTCACTTGTACCTCTAACAAATCTTTCCAAAGGCGTAATATTCCGAATGCTACGAATGTCACTGAGGATGATTTGTTATGAGATGCTGATAACAAAGCGGAAATAGACTCACTGTGTGCAGTTTGGGACCCGAAAGACAATGACCCCTTAACAACGAAAGGAAAGACATGCACGAGACACTATTTGCTATGGATGATGAATATGGGGATTTAGTAGGATTTTAAAAGCATTTTTGACTGATTTTTTTTATATAATCGTTTAAATTCATATAAATTTCATTCTAATTTTTACTGTGTCTCTGTCCTATAAGAAAACTCTAGACTTTGACAGACATTTTCTTATGATTTAACTTATTTTCTTATGTCGTCTTATATGCGGAAATGTACGTTAATAATATTTGAGAAATTTACAAGGCTTTAGGTGTGGCAATTATACTAGGTGTGGCTATTAGATAACAAAACTGACATTGTAAATCATTTTGCTTGTTATCAATTTTAATATACAACCCTCTTCTATCCCTATAACGCTAAATGCAAAACTTTCATTGGTTCGAAACAGTGTTTTTCTTGTGTCAGTTTCTTCAGGACACAAGCCGTTCTCTCTTTCATAGCTTCAACAGACTCAAATCTGGTTCCTTTTAATGCAGATTTTACCTTAGAAAACTGATAGAAGTCACATGGCTCAAGATACGGTTAATAAGGTGGATGGTCTAACCCTGGGATGCAGTACTTGGCTGAAAACATGTTGGCCTTGACATACAATGAGGAATGATTTGTCCTTCCACAATTCGTGTCATATTTTCCTTATTATTTCACGGAGTTCAACAAGGCAAGGAGAAGGTAGTAATTTTGATTAATAGTTTGACCTTCAGGAACCCAGAGAAGGTAAATAATCCCATGAATATTGAAAAAAAAAAAGTAATCATCATTGCTTTAAATTTTGATTTGTTCATTCGAGCATTTTTTACTCTCGGTTAAGATGTCCTCTTCCAGTGCATGGATTAAAGCTCGTTTCAAGATTTTAAGTAAAAATCTACAATTCCTCTGACGTTGTAATCCTTCCCAATAAGTGTGGGTCATTTTCAATGATATTCAAAGTATCAAGGCAAACATTTTTGGGAGCTACTTGTTGTTCAGAAAAGAGAATTTTAGGCACCATTTTGAAGCATACTTTTTATATGTTAAAACTATCATGTAAAATTTGCCTTGCGGATTATTTGTCGTTTCCTATTCTATCCCAGTAGTCTCAAGAATAGTTAAAAAGATTAGATCAAACCAGATTACCAATTTTTTTAAAATTGTTATCCGTTTTTAATGTGAAAGGGTGACCCAGACGTGAATCATCTTCACCGCCTTCTCTGCCATCTTAAAAACACTTAAACCACTCAAAAATATATACACGCGATAAACATTCATTATCATACACTTCTTTCAATTAATTATAAATTTTAGTAGCGGGGTTTCTAAGTTTTATGTGCAATTCTACAATAATTAATTGCTGACTTATAATTTTTTTCTGCGGAACAAAAAAAAAATAACTAATGTAAACAAATCCTAGATCCATACGTATTTGTTTACAGAAGCGAGAGGCACTGCAGTCGAAAGAGAAGGCATCACGCTAAACAGCTGTTAGACATTGGCATTTGGCTCATGCGTGCCAAAAACTTCTATAGCCACGTCAGTCTCATTATTTAATATTCACACCTCGTATTATCATATTTCATTGTGACAGAAATGCTTCCAAGGAAGCAAGTTTCTAAAATTTAGAGAGAAATGCTTTTCCTATGGTAATAGACATCCGGAGATTTCTAATATATTCAAATATTTTGTATGAAAATAATAATAAGTATCATAATTTTTTTATATTTATATTCATAACATTTTCCTCCACTCTAATGTACTTTCGTTATTATAAAAAATCAATTTTCGAATATATATTTTTGAATATAATAACTTAATTTAATTTTAAAAAATTAATTAATCAATTTAAATATTTTTAGCGATGAGAAATTTATATAACACGCGTATACAAGTACATCTAGTACATTATGACATATACATTAAAATTTTAATATTGTAACACCTGATCAATGATTTATTATTGTATGTAATAGTACAAATTATTTTTTCTTTTTTTTTTTTCGGATTTTCTTGTACATTTGTGAAAGGTGGCGATATTTTTAAATCATTTCAGCTTCGAACAACGTACACTAAATGTTTGAATTAGAAATGTAAATACATGAAATTTTTAAAACAATGTTGCAAAACTAAAGTTTAAAAAAAATCGATCATTATCTTATGCAAACATTGTAATACTAAGGGGATACATTAATAGCGAAAGTAATAGTAAATTGCTAGCAAATTTCCTTAATTTTGTGATTGAAACCTACTTTTGTATGAGAAAGCAAATACAACGCTTAGGCAGAAATAAATGTCATATATCAAGAATTTATATTTCTTTTTTATTTAATGAACAAATTAAAACAGGAAAACTGCTAATCCTAAATTGTTTCAAATTGATTTTTTTTTTATCACTGATCAAAAGTAAGTCTAAATAATTAATTATTTTCATTCAAATAGAATGCTGGAGCAAGTTTTCTGGAGGAAATTTTATCTATTTCCATAGGGATTTCTTATTAAATTTGTTACGTTGAGTGCTCTCAATAATAAATAACTTGAGCTCCTTGAACTAGGAAAAATCATGGCTCACTTACAAGATAACAAGCCACATTTCTCTCCTATCATCGGTAGGCTCTTTTACTCTTGTTTTGTATTCATCTTGATATGCATTTTGCTCTTAAGGGACTTAAGATATTTGTTCGGAGCCCATAATTTTATCTTTAATTTGTGTATTCTAAAGGATGTGTGTAACACACAAGCTTTTTAAATTGTTCTTGTGGACTCAGGAGAAAATTATCAGAAAGTCAGCAATCAGCAGAAAGACCTCTTCAATAAAATGGGATTATTTTAAGAAGATAAAATTATTTTAATTAGTTTTAGAGCTTTTACTTATTTTCATTTATATATATTAATAATATTTTTTTTTCTTTATAAATATATGAATAGGGTCTTAAATATTAAATTTGTGTGGGTTTTACATTCCTTTATATAAGATTTCTTTTAATTTTTAGAGTGAAAGAATTTGAAATAAATCTTACCATTATACGCATTACGCTGAAGTTTAAATTAAAATATATAATGTCAACGTTCCTGTTTGGAGAAAGATTTGTAAGGGGTTGGAAAAAAATATGAGGAAAATGTTATCTGAATATAAATATATATTTTGGTGTTCATATGGTAAAACTGTTACGATATATTATTATGAATAACTATTATATTATTGAATATTTTATTTTATCTCATTCTAGATTATACACTAGAAATTCTTGAAATTAAAGATTTTTGCAATAACTAAAATTATGAAGCTGTATGTGAATGTACATGGGATTTATTCTTTATTGTATGGAATTTATAAATAAATGCGTAGAGCACTATAATTTTGTCTTATATTTGAACCACAAAAATTCCTTCCAATTCAGAAACAAAAGTAACTGGCGCATACTGAATATCATACTTGCAAATGTATAATATTTGGGTTTTTGTTTTAAATTATTTTGCGAAATTCTTTGCTCATTTTTCCGAATTACCTTCGTACCAGAGGTAAAAGCTGCAGTGCATCGATTTGTCATTAGTTGTTGAATATTTCGTACTTTTCTTTCACATTAGAATTTAGAAAATTCTTTTTTTTTATCAATTAAAAAAATATTTTTAACGTATGCTTTCTGTAAAATTCAGTATTTCACAAATGTGTGTAACTCTTTCGTGTAATAAATGTAAATGATATTAATGGATATGGAAGAACACTTTTTTTAGTTTTGAAATATATAGTTATATATAAAGGAGGAAATATTTTCTTTTTAAAAAATGTAGACAGAAAATGTAAGCAAATTTTAAGTTACTGGAATATAAACTCAGAGAAAATAATTAATTTTCTATTTTGAATTTTTTTTTTTTTAATTTTCAATTTTAAAGAAAAACTATCAGCATATTTAAGTCTTTTAAATGTATTAAAAATTTGATGTGAGTGAAACAAACATTTTGAAAAAAAATTGTATTTGTTGGATATCATTGCACTTTTGCTGTTCCCTTCCTCCAACTTAGAATAGACTGCGCCGCTCCATGTAAACTCTGGCTGCGCATTCATGCAATGGATGGCTTAAGTTCTCAGAACTAACATGCCACTAATGTTATTGTATCTCCAAAGCACAAAGCTTAAGCTGCCGCTTTACATTTTATATATATTTTTATTTGCAGCAAATAAACCTACTTTGGGAATTAAATTATGATTACCACTGTTTTTCTTTCAACAATAGTTAGGGACACAGAAAATAAAACGATGAACCATTAGTTGTGCACACTATGAAAGCGAAAGTATCGATCTGAAACGGCACATGAATCGAAAGAGCTACACAATCTTTATCTAAAATAAAAGCTGAAATTAGTTATGGCTCAATTAAAAGCTATAGAGATGCAGAAGAAGCAAAATTAATATACGTGGAAGCTGAAAATCGAAGCGATCTTGATAAAAAACAAAAGCTGTGATTACATCAACAGCAACGAAGGTAAGCCTAACGAAGGTGTCATGGCCAACGCCATTGAAAAGCTACGGAGATGGACTGAAATCGATCAAAAAATTCGTGCGAACGTTATTTTGTCTTTCAGCCTAAGTGCACTTTGTCTGGTTAGACATTGCACCACTTCCAACGATGTCTGGGAAAAGTTGAAAGCTGTATTCGAATCTAAAGGACCTTCCAAAAGAGCTTCGCTACTAAAACAACTATTGTTCAGGAAAATGACCGAAACAGAAACAATGTAGGATCCTCTTATAGAGGTTTTCGACACAGTAGATAAGCTGAAAGAAATGCAGCTGAATATTGCCGATGATCACTTATAGATTTTACTCCTATACTGCATTCTGGATTATTTCGAAAATTTCCGATGTGCCTTTGAATCCAGAGATAAACTGCCGAATTCTAAAATTCTCAAAATAAAACTGCTGGAAGAATTTGAAGCAAGAAAAGGTAGGATAAATCCAGCATCACAGTGTGCTTCATATTCTTGAGTAAGAAAGGATAAGCAGTATTCAAAAACGAACTCTGAGAATTAGAATGCAAACCAAACCAAAGCAGGGAATCAGAAGTCTTTTATAAACCTAAAATGTAACTACTGCTCAAAGTTTGGACATAAATCATTCGAAAGACGCAAGAAAATTTCTGACAGGAAACATGCGTCACCAAATCACAACTCATCCATGTAAGTTAAATCTAATGAACATGCATCATCTACTTTATGCTATGATAATGGCCAGAATAAGAGAAGTTCAACCTCCTGCTGTTTAGATAGTGGAGCTACTTCTCATAAATGCAACGATGAAAAGCTATTCAACGAAATACATAAGAAAACAAACTGTTTTGTAAAATTAGCTGTCGTTAAAACCACTGAAGTAACCGGCAAAGGTTCGGTTAACATTACTGTTCAAAATGCTAAACACTCCAGGACAATTCTTCTGAAGAATGTGTTATGTGTGCCGGAATTAAATCAACTTAATATCAACTTCTAAAGCCACAATGAATAATCGATCCGTTATTTCACCCGAAAAAGAATAAAAAGTAATTGAAGCCAACGGAACTGTTCTGATGACAACGATCCGCAAAGGAGATTTATACTACGTGAAACTCAAAATTGAAACGGCGACTATCGTCACCCAATTTCAAAAATGGCATCAAAAATTTGGACATTTAAATGAAAGTTATCTAAGAAAATTAAAGACTGAAAGAATGGTACGAGGATTACATTTTGATATAAAAGATTCCATATAGGATTGTAAAATCTGCATCCAGTCAAAACAGACTGTTGCCCCTTTTTCAAAAGAATCTAAATTCAAAAATAAAAATCCTTTAGAGCTTGTGCATTCTGACGTCTGTGGACCCATGCGAGTACCGTCACAAGCAGATTCGTAATATTTTGTTACTTTCATTGATGATAAATCAAGATATGTAGTAATAAATTTCTTGAAAACTAAAGATGAAGTGATAAAGACTTTATAAACTAGAAACCCTTATTGAAAATTAAACACGGAAGAAAATTAAAACACCTCCTACCAATAATGAATTAGAATATTGTGGATCAGAATTTAGAACTTTTCTCAAAGAACAAGGTATCCGAAGAGAAAAATCTGCTCTCATGACCCTTCAGCAAAACGAAATTGCAGAAAGAGCAAATCGTACTGTTGTTGAAATGTCCAGATGTCCCTTAATCCATTCTAGATAAAATTCCAACTTCTGGGTGGAAGCAATAATTTTTTCCATTTACATTCAAAATCGCTCGCCTAGCAAGAATATCAAGAATTCAATTCCATAGGAATTCCTTTTTAGAATCAAGTCAAGTTTGTCATACGTTAAAGTGTTAGGACTAAAAGCAAATGTGTTGAATAAATGATTGAAAGGCAAATTTGAACCGAGATAGAAGGAACACATATTCATTTGAAATTCAATAATATCGGCTGTATCATAAGAAAATCAGAAAAGTAATAGCAAGCCAAGATGTGAGTCTTAGCGTCGAAATTTAAAAACCATCTGAAAGCGCCAGAAATGGAATTTATTACCCTGCTAATGAAAAACAAAAGTCTACTCAGTGATGATACATCATCTGAACTGGTCATTCACCAAAAAGAGAAGCAACGTCATTGGATTCCCAAACAGAAACTGAAGCTTTTGATAAATGTAACGTCATGATAAACGTCACTTTTGATAAATGTTATAGTTTTCGAAGTTGAAATCAACCTATATATCAATCAGACTTTGTGATGTGGCCGCGGTAGCCTAGTGGTCAGGGCTTCGGATTCAAGACAGGCGGTTTTGTTTCAATCGCGGGTTCGATCCTTGACTACCAAAGACCTGCCGTGTAGCCGGGGCTGATGCACGTTAAATCTGCCGGGGCCCAAAGTCCACCCGTTGGCATGGTGAGGAAGTTAGAGAGAGGGTGCCAGCTCAGATGCCATCCTCATTACTTGACCGAGGTTCAAAATTATGAGGTCAGTCAACAATAGCCCTCGTGTTGCTTCTAGCGTGACGTTAATAAAAACTAAACTAAAACTAAACAGACTTTGTGATGGCATATGTAAATAGAGATCTGATTGAAGAAATCTTTACCAGAAGAATTTCATGTTTCTTCTGATGAAGACCAAGCTTGTTTGCTAAAACATTCTATTAATGTTCTCAAACAATCAGGAAGAGAGTGGAACAAAAAACTGGACACTAAACTTAAATCTCTTGAGTTTAAATTATTACATACTAACAAATGTGTTTATTACATGAAATCATCTTCTGCTGAAGCAATCATCATTGTATGTGTTGATGACTTATTGGTGTTTACAAGCAGCAAAAACGTTTATGAAAATATTTGTGGTGAGTTAGGAAAATCTTTCTAAATGAAAGACACAGGGCTATTGCATTACTGCTTAGGAATTGAATTCAAACAAGATAAAAACATTTTAACTATGTCGCAATCAATTTACATTGATGATATCTTGCACAAGTACAAAATGCAAGATGCAACAGCTGTTGCAATTTCCATGGATACAAGCATTAAATTAACACAAAAGATATCTCCACAGAATGAAGAAGAAAATTCGAAAATACAACACTTACTTTTCTCATTTTTAATTGGATCTCTAATGTATCTGTCTGTCGTAACAAGATCAGACGTTACTTACGCTGTAAATTTTCTTAGTCAGTTTAATAATAATCCGGGGAAAACACATTGGATGGCAGCAAAAATTACCCTGAGCTACTTGAAAGAAACTAAAAATCTAGGATTAATATACAAATAATCTGCAAAAACATTAAGCCTTAGGATATGTCAATTCTGATTGGGTTTCAGATATCAACGAAAGGATATCTTGCCCAGGATATGTCTTCAAGTATGCTGAAGGAGCTATTTCTTGGGAATCAAGAAAACAATGAACTATTGCATTATCAACCACAAAGTCAGAATGTATGACTCTCTTAGAAGCTACAAAAGAGACACATTAACTACAAAGATTTCTCCATGAACTTTCACAAGAGACTGGTGTATTAAAAACTGTGGTGTTTACTCACAATCAATCGTCGGTAAAACTTACGAAAAGACATAGTAATCATACGCGCTCAAAACATTTTGACATTTGTTATCATTTTGTGCAAGAAGTATGAGAAAATGGTTTGTTCACTTTAAAATATTTACCATTAAATAAAATGTCTGCTTATATGTTAACAAATTGTTTAAGTAATAAGAAGTATAAGATATTCAACAAATTAATTTGATCAAAGCATAAACCTATAGTTTAACTTGTCATATCTGTATATATATTTATAAATGCTTATATTATAAGTTAAGGCATTATAAAAAACATTAAAAAAATTGCATAATCATGTTTGTATTTGAAATAAGAACTGAGAGGGGGAATTGTTCGATACCAAATCATATATCCTGTTCCCTTCTTTCAACTTATGACAGATAGCGCCACGCCATGTTAGCTCTGGCTAAGCATGTGCGCAATGGATAGAGAAGTTCTCCTCAGAACTATCACATTACTACTGTTGTTGAATCTCCATGCGTGAAGCTTACGCTGTTGCACTGTCTTTTTTAAAACGTTTTTCTGAATTTCACTTGGTGTGTGTGTGTGTGTGTCATCAAATTTTCGATCGTTAATTTAACCAACTTCCCATCAAGCTAGAAATCTGAAACCTTGGGAATCGTTCTCACTAGCCTAACAATACGATATTTGGACATTTGCGACAAGTTTTAGCTAGTATTTTCTTCAATAATGCAATTTATCCCAACCACTTGGCGCGATTTCAAAAATTGGCATCAAACTTGGCGATTTTTTTGTTTGGCTGAACGTTAAGTCCGTAAAACGGACCAGGGTAGCCACATTTGGCAAAATACTGCCAAATAATTCTTGTCGCCAAGAGTGATTGGGTTAAACTGCATTCCAACCATTTAATTTACATGTTGTACTTCGTTCGGTGCATGTATTGCTGGGAACTACACTTGTATAAAGTAAATGAAATTTCATTTATTTAATCCACAGAACGAAGTTATTATTATACCCATTAATATTCTTTAAAATCACATATGACCTTATAAAGTTTGAATTGCTATATGGTATGAATTTAATTCACTGAATTAAATTTTCCTTGCCTACTGAAAAACAGCTCATAATATATATAAATATAGATAATTTTTGGTGAATATGAATATATTTTCTAGTCTCAATCCTATGAGAACAAAGATTAGGTTCACACGACACACACACACACAACACACACACACACACACACGCACACACACACACACACACACACACACACACACTTCAGTTCTAATTGTTAATAATTGTGAACCTTATATGCA
>BMAW01012914.1:29648-66161 GCA_019974015.1 Nephila pilipes
ATTTAATTAATTAATTTTGTTTACTTTTAACGTTTCTTTTATGTATTTCACCCTGGTTGGTACTTCGTGTGTGCGTGCGTGCGTGTGCGTGCGTGCGTGTGTGCGTGCGTGTGTGTGCGTGCGCGTGTGTGCGTGTGCGTGTGCGTGCGTGTGTGTGGTGTGTGTGTGTGTGCGTGGATGTGTGTGCTACCAACTTCTATCGTTAAATCAACTCAACTCCATCAAGCTCAGAGTTCACTTGAAATTTCGGGAACCGCCTACTTGCCTAACAATCGCAACATTTAGATATTCGCGACCGTTTAACTCACTTCATCACTTTCACATCAATCTTGCTAATATAATTATAGTAAATCGTTGTTTTAAAAACGCTGGTTTTATCCTCGATTATTTTATATATTCTTTATTCTGAACAATCCCGTTTAGTAATTGGTGTATGGTGATCATTGCGCTTAACTTCCAACGGTATTTTATGAAAAACTTTATTCATTACTTAATAGTGCCTATTATTTTAAAGTCCTCAAAATCAAACTTGAGAAGAAGTCAAAATGGAAAGAACTCAAATCTTTTTTGAGAAATTCTATTAATTACGAAAACATTCATTTTAAGTAACGTGTTAAGAAACATTTAAACACAATACCATAACAGATCATCCATTTTTGAGTATATCAACGCAACACCTGACTGAATCATTGTAGAAATTATCGATTATAAATGTTTGATATTTTATAGAAATTATTTATGTTTCATTCATGAAAATTTTGTAAATAATAAAATGACTTGTGTTAGAGGTGAGCAATACGTAACCGAAAGCACAAGAATATGTAAAGCAGGAAAAGAAAGGTTAAAAAGGAAGTAGAATTTTAATTAAATCATAATTTAAATATCCTTGTATTTCCCCCTCCCCCTTTTAAGAGAGATTCACTGGAGAAATTCGTACTCTTATAAAAATATTCATCAATTAATATCCGTAGTGTATTGAATAAGCACATATCAACATTTAAAACAACATCATTCCACAGTATATAAGATTAAGTTAATAGCAAGAATAATAAATAATATGTATATTAACACTTTTAACATTAGCCATACTTCAGAAATTTAAATAAAAATTAACTTTAAAAGTGAACTTCCAATTCTGTTTTCTTGTCATTTTACTACAGATAATTCCTTATTTATAATTCACTTCATTATAAGATGATAGAAGATACAATGAATTCAAAATAATCCACCTTGATATAACAGAAACATTAAATCATGTTGCATAACAATATTTGAGTTTCATCAAAAGAAAATACTGGTATGACTGTAGAATAGAAATTTATTTACAAATAAAGAGGAGGATGAAAAGTGTTTACGTGGCAGTAAGGGCTTGTCAGTTTTGCTGCTTTCTTGGTGGCGGCTGGTTTTGCTACTTTTTTAAGTTTAGGAGCAGAGACCTTTTGCTTAGGTTGGTGGTTAGGTGACGGTGGTTGGAGGTTAAGGTTTTTTTTTGGTTGGTGTAGTCTTTTGGAAGAATCCAGAAGCTCCATTTCCTTTGGTCTAAGCTAAGGTTCCGGATCCATTAGCAATTTTAGATAATTTTTGATGAATGGAGACAGCTTGTCAACATCAATTTTGTAGGGCTCTAATATGTATCTATATTGTCTGAAGAAAGGACCCACCACTCTCTTTCAATGTGGAAATAGCTGTATATGTTCACCACTTTTTATATTTCATAATAGTAATGAGTTGCTGTGTGCTTTTTTAGTTTTGTTGCATTAGCCGTTTTTAGAGTGGCTGCAGTTCTAGCTTCTGCTTCAGTTTCTGCGATAGCACTTTCTTTACTTCACTATTTCGGCGGAGCTCCTTGTTCTATTCCAGCAGCCCTACTGCAAGTAGAGAAAGAGATGTGTTTATATATTCTCTACAGCAATTTTGTAAATTAGTATGACTTTGCATAAGCTTAAAAAAAATTATTCTTAGAAAGTTTTAACCCTTTCTCTACCGGAGGGAGAAAAAAGATATGCTTCTCTGGGCCTGCGGCTTCTTACCACGGAGTGTCACGCTGTGTCCAGATGGTTTTAGATATTAAACCTAATTCGTGAAAAAAATTCCTCAAAAATCAGCTATTCATTAAAATATTTTGGTATCGACATATATTATTTAAAATGTATTAAACTTAATGTATACGAAAGAAAAAAAAGTACAATAGAAAATTCTATGTTTTTACAAAAAATAATTACATAAAATTCATACATTTTAAGGAAATACATAATATATTTACATTTGTTACATAAATTTCATGGTGTAATGATGTACCATTACATGGAACATATAGATATAAAAAATAAATTTTATTTTGCAGTATTGTATATTTATACAAAAAAATTCAATGCATAGTCCATCATCACATGTTTTTTACACACATTTTGGAGTTTCACGCAAGAATTTGAGCAAAGGGCACATCTTCTTCGTCCTTTTCTTTCTTTTTTTTTTACTTTAATATCTATATACAGATTTGGCTTATTTTCTCTAATATCACTTTCAGATTCATTCATTAATTCGGAAATTTCAATATCAGATAAATACCTTCTTTTCGTCATGACTGTCGCTACAAATAAAAAACGACCGAATCAAACGAACAGCCGAGAGCATCTGCTAATCTCCATAAAGGGCCATTAATTCTCCTTCGAACTTCTAAGAAGCAAGGAAGAAAGAAAAAAGCAAACCGAAAGCAAGTGCCACCTTTAAATCATGTCATTACATTTAAAGAGCTATGCCGTAACGCGTGCTTTTAACAATTACCCTCCCCCCTCCTGGATGCCAGAAGTGAAATCCGAGCCCACATCACCAAGGTCAACACTGCAAATAACCTATCTATATAGATTTCACAGTATTGTAATACCATATAGTATCATTAAAAAATCAAATAAAACGTTCTTATCAAACGTATCTCTATTGATACGTTGGGCCGTAGAAGACACTCACGGAGCATATCAAATATGATACGCTGGGCATAGGAGAGCAAACACGAGCGTATCGCTTGTGATACGCTGGGAGCGCAAGGGTTAAATTATATTTTTTTAAATTTATTTGCGGGCACATGGATCCTGCAGACTTTAATCTGTTACAATTCGGTAGAAGCAAGTAAACTTTTCAGATATAAGTATAATTTATTTCTTCATTATCATACTAAAATCCTTCAATCATAGGTCCTCTCAGGTTCACCTCCATATTGATTTAATTTTGGTTTGGGTTGTATAATTATTGTAATTCCTGATAATTCAGCCTCTTTTACTTTAGGTTCGAATGAAGGTAACGAATGAAATATATCGGACTATGATCAAAAAAGGAAATGAAATATTACTAGAATCTTAAAATTGGGTAATCTTTGGGGAGAAAATAATATCTATTAAACGTCATAAGCGAATATGTAAGGTTGGAAAACAAAGATTAAAGTGAAAGTAGAATTTTGCTTAATTTATTACATAATTATCCTTATACTCAAAAAAACATATAATTTAACAAAGCTTTTTAAAAGTTGATTTTTAAATTTGATAGCCTAGAATGCACATGAAAAAAAAAGTTATCAATAATTTAGCTCATGTTAATTTTTCATTTTATTTTGAGACGACAAGCAAAAATTATTTTGAAGTCTTAAGCTTCTGATTTGTAACATGGATTGTTTGACTATGTATTTAGTGCAATGCAGAATCTTTCGATTTTGTTCATTCATCTGCTTATCGTTTTAAATTACGGTTATTTTTATTTGTGAGACAAATGTCTCCTAATAAATCTTGATAATAATATTAAAATTAAATTAGAGCATAAATTAAAATATTTAACGTTAATA
Source organism: Nephila pilipes (assembly GCA_019974015.1). Lineage (NCBI taxonomy): Eukaryota > Metazoa > Arthropoda > Arachnida > Araneae > Nephilidae > Nephila > Nephila pilipes. The sequence goes on from BMAW01012914.1 coordinate 33,481, forward strand.
TATTTTCTCAGAAATTAAATTATTTTAATCCTTTAACCTGAACTGATGAGATTTTGTGAAAGAAAAAATAATAACAACAACGAAAACCAATGAAGAGTGCTTCATTTTTCAAGCATTTTACATTCATTGTAAAATCATTTGAATGCAATGGTCCGATATTAAAATTCCAAGATCACTCCATTTTTTTATTAGTGGATTTCATCATACATTTCTATTCAACTAACCATCGTAGAAAATAATACGATGTTGTTTGAAATGATAATCTCTTTCAATGAATGAACCATAACTTATTTAAAATAAAAGTGAATTGTTGATGGGAAATGAACAGGACTAAGATGATACATTTGCAAACACGGAAGCTTTTACTATGAGAGATAGTGGTACAGAAAGGAACGGAAGTTATAAACGAAGATATTATAATTGTACCCTAGATCATGGGAGTAAATATTAATAAGATCGAAGTATCTGAAGATGTGCTTCCTGTCATATCAAGTTCTACAAAGGATTGGGCTCGATTGATCATCAACAGTTGAGTAATATTTAGAATATTAATATTTAGATTTAGAAGTGAAAGTATAGGGATTATTTCACAGGTGAGATAATAAATATCTTCCTTTGAGATTCTAATAGAGTGGAGTTATGTGTTAGTTATATCCTGGTTTGGTTTTCTTAGCGATTGTATTGATTAATGGCTCTTTAATTATTGAAAAGCGGTGAATCATCCAAAAGAAGGAAATAATACGAGACATTACCTTCTTAAACTAATACTTTTATCACGCGCCAAGACTTTATTTTTTTTTTGTTGTTACAATCATTGGACCTGAAAAATGCGTGTTATTTAAAAATGTCGTACCCTATAATACTCTACATAATTCATCAAGTACGAAGCTGAACGTATTATATTTAATATATAAAAATACAAATGAGCACTCTATCACAAGTCAATTTTAATATTAATAGAATTTTCATGAATGAAACATAAAACAATTTCTATAAAATATATAAACATTTATAATCGAAAATTTCCTACAATGATTAGTCAGGTGTTAAGGTGATATACTCAAAAAGAAAAATATGGGATGATCTGTTATGATATTGTGTTTAAATGTTTCTTAGCACGTTACTTAAAATGAGTGTTTTCGTACTTAATAGGATTTCTCAAACAAAGATTTGAGTTCTTTTCCATTTTGACCTCTTCTCAAAGTTTGATTTTGAGACTTTAAAATAATGAGCACTATTAAGTAATGTATGAAAGTTTTTCATAAAATACTGTTGAAGTTAGCGCAATGATCACTACAGCACAATTACTAAAGCAGGCTTATTTACAGCAAATAAAAAAAGAAATATATAAAAGGCAGTGAAACAGCGTAAGTTTCACGCATGGAGATTCATCAACAGTAGTAACGTGATAGTTCTGAGGAGAACTTCTCTATCCATTGCGCACATGCTCAGCCAGAGCTAACATGGCGTGGCTCTATCTATCATAAGTTGAAAGAAGGGAACAGGATATATGAATTGGTATCGAACAATTCCCCCTCTCAATTCTTATTTCAAATACAAACATAATTATGGAATTTTTCTAATGTTCTTATAATGCCTTAAACTTATAATATAAGCATTTATAAATATATACAGATATGACAATATAAACTACAGGTTTATGTTTTGATCAAATTAATTTGTTGTATACCTTATACTTCTTACTACTTAAACAATTTGTTAACATATCAGCAGACATTTTATTTAATGGTAAATATTTTAAAGTGAACAAACCATTTTCTCATATTTCTCGCACAAAATGATGACAAATGTCAATATGTTTTGAGCGCGTATGATATACTGTGTCTTTTCGTAAGTTTTACCGACGATTGATTGTGAGTAAACACCACAGTTTTTAATGCACCAGTCTATTGTGAAAGTTCATTGAGAAATCTTTGTAGGTAAAGAATCTCTTTTGTAGCTTCTAAGAGAGCCATACATTCTGCCTCTGTGGTTGATAATGAAATAGTTCATTACTTTCTTGATTCCCAAGAAATAGCTCCTCCAGCATACTTGAAGACATATCCTGTGCAAGATTTCCTTTCGTTCATATCTGAAGCCCAGTCTGAATCGACATATCCTAAAGCTTAATGTTTCTGCAGATTGTTTGTATATTAATCCTTGATTTTTAGTTTCTTACAAGTATTTTGCTTCCATCTAATGTGTTTTCCCTGGATTATTGTTAAACTTGCTAAGAAAATCGACAGCGTAAGTAACGTCTGGTCTTGTGGAGACAGACCGGACGTTATTTACCATCGTGGGAAAGAGATCCAATTAAAGATGGGAATGGTAAGTTTTGCAATTCCGAATTTTCTTCTTCATTCTGTGGAGATATCTCTTGGGTTAATTTAATGTTAATATCCATGGAAGTTGCAATAGTTGTTGCATCTTACATTTTGTACTTGTGCAAGATATCATCAATGTACTTTGATTGAGACAGAGTTAAATTGTTTTTATCTTGTTTGAATTCAATTTTTAAGCAGTAATGCATTAGTGCTGTGTCTTTCATTTTGAAAGATTTTCCTAACTCACCACGAAAAGTTTCATAAACGTTTTTGCTGCTTGTAAACACCAATAAGTCATCAACACATACAATGATGATTGCTTCAGCAAAAGATGATTTCATGTGATAAACACATTTGTCTGTAAGGAATGATTTAAACTCAAGAGATTTGAGTTTAGTGTCCAGTTTTTTGTACCACTCTCTCCCTGATTGTGTGAGAACATTAAGAGAATGTTTTAGTAAACAAGCTTGGTCTTCATCAGAAGAAACATGAAATTCTTCTGGTAAAGATTTCTTCAATCAGATCTCTATTTACATATGCCATCACAAAGTCTGCTTATGTTTAGTTCAGTTTTTATTAACTTCGCACTAGAAGCAACACGAGGGCTATTGTTGACGGACCTCGCAATTTTGAACCTCGGTCAAGTGACGAAAACGATACCTGAGCTGGAAGCCCCTTCTCCTAACTTCCACACCACGCCCACGGGAGGAATTTGGGCCTCGACAGATTTAACGTGCATCAGCTCAAGCTACACGGAGGGTCTTTAGTGGCCAAGGATCGAACCAGCGACTGAATGAAAACCACAGGTCACGAATCCGAAACCATAACCACTAGGCTACCTCAGCCATATCACAAAGTCTAATTGATATATAGGTTGATTTCAACTTCGAAAGCTATAACAGTTAGAACCTACTTTTGAGACAATTCTTGTTTTTAATTTTTAAACAGTTCTATTTTCTTTGAACTTTGTTTTTAGAACCCATTTTGATTCTATAACCTTTTTATGCTTAGTATTGGAACTAATGTCCTTGCATTTTCTTGAAATAATGTATCATGTTCTTTCTTCATACCATTTTCCCAAGCTACTTTGTTCGGTCCAGCGAGAGTCTCTTGAACGCTCAGGCGTGTTTTGAAACACTCCGTAATTATGGAAACTTGTCCATATTTCTTTCTTGGACGAACTCTTTTACCAAGACCTTCCAAGGCCTTCCTAGAAATCCTAGGCCTTCGAAGAATGAGGTGACAAACGCTTTTACATGGAGGCATGACGTTACATCTATCCAAAGCTTCAGTTTCTGTTGGGGAATCCGATGAATTTGCTTCTCTTTTTGGTGAATCACCAAGTTCAGATGATGTATCATCGCTGAGAGTAGACTTTTATTTTTCATCAGGCAGGGTAATAAATTCCATTTCTGGCGTTTTCAGATGGTTTAATATTCGGCGCTAAGACTCACATCTTAGCTTGCTATTATTTTTCTGATTTTCGTATGATACAACCGATATTATTGAATTTCAAATGAATATGTGTTCCTTCTATCTAGGTTCAAATTTGCCTTTCAATCATTTATTCAACACATTTTCTTTTAGTCCGGACACTTTAAAGTATGACAGACTTGACTTGATTCTAAAAAAGAATTCTCATGGAATTGATTTCTTGATACTCTTGCTATTATGAATGTAAATCGAACAATTTATTGCTTCCGCTCAGAAGTTAGAATTTAATCCAGATTGGATTAAGAGATATCTGGCCATTTCAACTACAGTACGATTTGCTCTTTCTGCAATTTCGTTTTGCTGAGGGGTCATAAGAGTAAATTTTTCACTTAGGATGCCTTGTTCTTAGAGAAAAGTTTCAAATTCTGATCCACAATATTCTAATCCATTATTGGTAAGAAGTGTTTCAATTTTCTTCTGTGTTTAATTTTAAATAAAGACTTGTAGTTCACGTAGTAATTATAAATCTCCTTTGCGGATCCCTGTCATCAGAACATTTCCATTAACTTCAATTACTTTTGTTTCTCTTTCGGAGAAAATAACAGATCGATTGCTCATTATGATTTTAGCTGAAGTTAGTAGGTTATATTTTAGTTCCGGTACACATAACACATTCTTGAGAAGTATTGTTCTGGAGCATTTTAAACACTTATGCTAACCGAAACTTTGCCAGTTACTTCAGTAGTTTTATCAACAGATAATTTCATGAAACAGTTTTTTTTTATTTCGTTGAATAGCTTTTAATCGCTGTATATATGAACGTTGGCTCCTCTATCTAAACACCAGGATGTTGAACTTCTCTCATTCTGGCCATTATTATAGCACATAGCCAATGATGCATGTTCATTAGATTTCAATTACATGGATGAGTTGTGATTTGGTGACGCATGTTTCCTGTCAAATATTTTCTTGCGTCATTCGGATGCTTTATGTCCTAACTTTGAGTAGTAATTACATTTCAGGTTTCTAAAAGACTTCTGATTCGCTGTTTTGTTTTTGTTTGCCTTTTAATTCTAAGAGTTCGTTTTTGAATACTGCTAATCTTTTCTTATTGAAGAATATGAAGCACACTGTGATGCAGGATTTATTCTACCTCTTCTTGTTTCAAATTCTTTCAGCAATTTTATTTTGAGAATTTCAGGATTCGGCAGTTCGTATTTCAATTCAATTGCTCATCGGAAATTTTCAAAATAGTCCGGAATGATGTATAGAAGTAAAATGCATAAGAGATCTTCGGCAATATCCAGGTTCATTTATTTAAGCCTATCTACTGTTTTGAAAAACTCTATAAGTGGATCCGATATTGTTTCTGTTTCTGACATTTTCTGGAACAATAATTGTTTTAGTAGCGAAGGTCCTTTAGATTCGAATACAGCTTTCAGCCTTTCCCAAACATTGTTGGAAGTGGTGCAATATCTGACATGACAAAGTGCACTTAGGTTGATAGACAAAATAACGTTCGCACAAATTTTTCGATCGATTTCAGTCCATATCCGTAGCTTTTCAATAGTGTTAGCCATGGCACTTTAGTTAGTCTTACCTTCGTTGCCATTGATGTAACTAATCCCAGCTTTCGTTTTTTATCGAGATAGCTTCGATTTTTCAGCTTCCACGTATCTTAATTTGGCTTCTTCTGCGTCTCTATAGCTTTTAATTGAGCCATAACTAATTTCAGTTTTTATTTTAGTTCAAGAATGCGTAGCTCTTTCGATTCATGGGCCTTTTCAGATCGATGCTTTCGCTTTCAAAATGTGCACAGCTAATGGTTCATCGTTTTATTTTCTGGATCCATAACCATTGTTAAAAGTAAAAGCAGTGACAACCATAATTTAATTCCTAAAGAAGGTTTATTTACTGCAAATAAAGATATAAAAAGCAACGTCTCAGCGTAAGCTTCATGCCTTGGAGATTCAACAGCATTAGTGGCATGTTAATTCTGAGAATTTAAGCCATCCATTGCATGACTGCGTAGCCAGAGCTTACATGGAACGGCGCAATCTATTCTAAGTTGGGGGAAGGGAACAACAAAATTGTATTGATATCCAACGAATGCAATTTTTTTCAGAATATTTGTTTCACTCACTCATCTTGTGTTTATCAACAAAATTTTAATACATTTTAAAGCCTTAAATATGCTGATAGTTTTTCTTTAAAATTTAAAAACTAAAAAAAATAATTATTTCAAAATAGAAAATTAATTATTTTCTCTGAGTTTATATTCCAGTAACTTAAAATTTGCTTACATTTTCTGTCCATATTTTTAAAAAGAAAATATTTCCTCCATTATAGTATATAACTATGTATTTCATAACTAAAAAAAGCTTTTTTTCCATATTCATTAATAACATTTACATATATTATGCGAAAGAGTTACCCACATTTGTGAATTACTGAATTTTACAGAAAGTATACGTTAAAAATATTTTTTAATTAATAAAAAAAAGAATTTACTAAATTCTAATATCAAAGAAAAGTACGAAATATTCAACAACTAATGACAAATCGATGCACTGCAGCTTTTACCTCTGGTACAAAGGTAATTTGGCGAGTAGAAAAATAATTAAAGAATTTCGCAAAATAATTTAAAACAAAAATGCAAATGTTATACATTTGCATGTATGATATTCAGTATGCGCCAGTTACTCTTGTTTCTGAATTTGATGGAATTTTTGTGGTTCAAATATAAGACAAAATTATAGTGCTCTACATATTTATCAATGAATTCCATACAATAAAAAACAAATCCCATGTACATTCACACACAGCTTCATAATTTTAGTTATTGCTGAAATCTTTAATTTCAAGAATTTCTAGTGTATAATATAGAATGAGATAAAATGAAATATTCAATAATATAATAGTTATTCATAATAATATATCGTAACAGTTTTACCATATGAACACCAAAATATATATTTATACTCAGATAACATTTTCCTCATATTTTTTCCCAACACCTTACAAACCTTTCTCCAAACAGGAACGTTGACATATATATTTTAATTTAAACTTCAGCGTAATGCGCATAATGGTAAGATTTGTTTCAAAATCTATCATTCTAAAAATTAAAAGAAATCTTATATAAAAGAATGAAAAACCCACACAGGTTTAATATTTACGACCCTATTCGTATATTTATAAAGAAAATAAATATTATTAATATATATAAATGATAATAAGTAAAAGCTCTAAAACTAATTAAAATAATTTTATTTTCTTAAAATAATCCCATTTTAATGAAGGGGTCTTTTTGCTGATTGCTGACTTACTGAGAATTTTCTCCTGAGTCCACAAGACCAATTTAAAAAGCTTGCGTGTTAAACACATCCTCCAGAATACACAAATTAAAGATAAAATTATGGGCTCCAAACAAATATCTTAAGTCCCTTAAGAGCAAAATGCATAGCAAAATGAATACAAAACAAGAGTAAAAGAGCCAACCGATGATAGGAGAGAAATGTGGCTTGTTATCTTGTAAGTGAACCATGATTTTTCCTAGTTCAAGGAGCTGAAGTTATTTATTATTGAGAGCACATCAACGTAACACATTTAATAAGAAATCCCTATAGAAATAGATAAAATTTCTTCCAGAAAACTTGCTCAAGCATTCCATTTGAATGAAAATAATTATTTAGACTTACATTTGATCAGTGATAAAAAAATAAATTTGAAACAATTTAGGCTTATCAGTTTTCCTGTTTTATTTTGCTTATTAAATAAAAAAATGTTATATAAAAAAATATAAATATGTTTATTAAATAAATAAATTCTTGATATATGACATTTATTTCTGCCTAAGCGTTGCATTTGCTTTCTCATACAAAAGTAGGTTTCAATCAGAAAATTAAGGAAATTTGCTAGTAATTTACTATCACTTAAATTTCGCTATTAATGTATCCCCTTAGTATTACCATGTTTGCATAAAATAATGATCTATTATTTTTTTTAATTTTTGTTTTGCAACATTGTTTTAAACATTTCATGTATTTACATTTCTGATTCAAACATTTGGTGTACTTTGTTCGAAGCTGAAATGATTTAAAAATATCGCCACCTTTCACACACGTACAAGGAAATCTGAAAAAAAAGAGAAAATAATTTGTACAATTACATACAATAATAAATCATTGATCAGGTGTTACAATATTAAAATTTTAATGTACATATCATATTGTACTAGATGTACTTGTATACACGTGTCATATAAATTTCTCATTGCTAAAAATATTTAAAGTGACTAATTAATTTTTTAAAATTAAAAATAAGTTACTATATGCAAAAATATGTATTCGAAAATTATTTTTTATAGTAGTGAAAGTACATTAGAGTAGAGGAAAATGTTATGAATATAAATTTAAAACCAAATATGATACTTATTATTATTTCTAGACAAAATATTTGAATATATTAAAAACCTCCAGATGTCTAATAAAACAGGAGAAGCATTTTTCTCTAAATTTCAGAAACTTGCTTCCTTGGAAGCATTTCTGTCACAATTAAATATTATAATACGATGTGTGAATATTAAATAATAAGACTGATGGAGCTACAGAAGTTTTTGGTACACATGAGCAAAATGCCAACGTCCCAACAGCTGTTTAGCTTGATGCCTTCTCTATCGACTGCAGTTTCTCTCGCTTCTGTAAACAAATGCGTATGGATCTAGAATTCGTTTGCATTAGTTATTTTTTTTTGTTCCGCCGAAAAAAATGATAAGTCAGCAATTAATTGTTGCGGAATTTCACATAAAACTTGGAAACACCGCTACTAAAATTTATAATTAATTGAAAGAAGTGTATGATAATGAATGTTTATCGCATGTACATGTTTTTGAGTGGCTTAAGTGTTTTTAAAATGGTCGAGAAGGCGGTGAAGATGATTCACGCCTGGGTCACCCTTTTCACATAAAAATGGATAAAAATATCGAAAAAGTCGGCAATCTGATTTGATCTAATCTTCTTAACTATTCTTGAGACTATTGGGATAGTAGGAAACGACAAAGAATCCTCAAGACAAATTTTACATGATAGTTGTAACATGTAAAAAGTATGCTCCCAAATGGTGCCTAAAATTCTCATTTCTGAACAACAAGTAGTTCCCAAAAATGTTTGTCCTGATACTTGGAATATCATTGAAAATGACCCACACTTATTGGGAAGGATTAGAACGTGAGACGAATTGTAGATTTTTACTTAAAATCCTGAAATGAGCTTCAATCCATGCACTGGAAGAGGCCATCTTCACCGAGAGCCTAAAATGCTCGAATGAACAAATCAAATTTAAAGCAATGATGATTACTTTTTTTCGATATACATGGGATTGTTTACTTTCACTGGGTTCCTGAAGGTCAAACTATTAATCAAAGTTACTACCTTCTCGGTCTTGTTGAACCCCGTGAAATAATAAGGAAAACATGACACGAATTGTGGAAGGACAAGTCATTCCGCATTGTATGTCAAGGCCAACATATTTTCAGCCAAGTACTGTATCCCAGGGTTAGACCATCTGCCTTATTAACCGTATCTTGAGCTATGTGACTTCTATCAGTTTCCTAAGGTAAAATCTGCATTACAAGGAACAAGATTTGAGTCTGTTGAAGCTATGAAAAAGAGAAAGGCTTTCGTCCTGAAGAAACTGACACAAGAACAGCACTATTTCTAACCAATGAAAGTTTCGTATTTAGCATTATAGGAATAGAAGAGGGTTGTATATTGAAATTGATAATAAGCAAAATGATTTAGAGTGTGAGTTTTGTTATCTAATAGCCACACCTAGTATAATTGCCACATCTAAAGCCTTGTAAATTGCTCAAATATTATTAACGTACATTTCCGCATATTAGACCACAGTTAAATCATAAGAAAATGTCTGTCAAAGTCCAGAGTTTTCTTATAGGCCAGAGACAGTAAAAATTAAATTAAAATTTATATGATTTTAAACAATTATATATATATATAAAAAAAAGAAAATCAGTCAAAAATGCTTTTAAAATCCTACTAAATCCTCATATCCATCATCCAAAGCAAATAGTGTCTCATGCATGTCTTCCCTTTCGTTGTTAAGGGGTCATTGTCTTTCGGGTCCCAAACTGTACACAGTGAGTCTATTTCCGCTTTGTTATCAGCATCTCATAACAAATCATCCTCAGTGACATTTGTAGCATTCGCAATACTACGCTTTTGGAAAGATTTGTTAGAGGTACAAGTGAATTCGTGATTCGTCACCTGCTTGTATAAGCAATGCTGCCAGATGCAAGAAAATAAAACATGTTCCAAATGATCTCTTATCTAATCTAAGTTCATAAGTCATTGATAAATTGAGGGTTGTTTTATGGGACAGATATATACGAAAACTTTAAGACATTGAAGAAAATTTAAATCTCGTCTTATCTGAAGATCGTGTTTTATCTGCGGAAATATACAGTACGTATAATATTCGCAATGAACATTTTTGTAATTCAGTACATATATTATTAATATTTGGTTGAAAAACGTCATTTCAACAATACTACATCGTAAGAAATGAAGTAAAATATACTTATACATATCATGATACGTACTGTTTAATTTTTATAAATTGTTCTTTTTAACTCTGCTTCAATAAAGTACTTTTTTCAAATATACTTTCGAAAATGGCGATAGATTTCTTTGATTATGTAACACAAAAAGGATGTTCGAGTATTTGCTTTGATTTCATTGTATATAGTTTTTGTATTTTACTTTAATGTGGTATATAAAAGAACATTTTATACATGAAATAAGGAATGAAACAAATCTTGTTTTATTTCAGTTAATATTTTCTAAATCAGCTAATGAATTGCATTCAAAATATCTTTTTTCTCGTATTTACACGGAAATCCTAAATATTCTATTTAACAAATAAGTGCAGAAAAAAGTAACTACTTCAGTAATGGTAATTTTTCAAAATATTTCTTTTCAAACTCATTTAACAAAACTTATTTATTCTTGATTAGATGCTTTGACTTCGAATTTTTCTTTAAGACAAGGAAAGAGCATTTTTTGCGGCACGTAAAAAGAGCCTTTTTAGTATTCAGTGCTTGAAATAGTTTTCTAGGATTTACTCACAACCTCTTTTATTTCTGGAATCAGAATAATTTGAATTTATTTCGTTAAAACAACATGGAATATATTAAGAAAAAAGTGGCTTATTTTATTTCAAATATACTTTAATTTAGTAAAGATAGATACTTAATTTCTTTTTTTTAAATTTCACGTTTCAAAATACCTTTTATTTCACAGTTACGCGGAATTGTTATTCAAAGCTCATGTTTCAATTTTAGAGGATATATTTTTTTCATTTTTAATTTTAAGATAACTGATTTAAAAACATAAGTAACTGAAATAAAATCATTTGCGTTTGACACGTTTGAAATAAGGAATTTTTAGGAAATAATGTTTTCAAGGACAGAAAGATATTTAACTACAACCTAATATGGCCCAAGTTCGTTCCGGCTCAACAAATAATACTTAAATACGTGATATAAAAATAAGAAAATCTTTTTAAATATATAATTGTTTTACGCGTTTGAATGAAAACCCAGTTAAATGAAACTCATTTTTCCTAGAAACATTTTAACAAAATAAAACTATAAAAAATACCTCTATAAATTTGAAAAGTTGATTAATAATTAAGGTAACTAAAAGAAAATAATATGATATCAGATAATACGTTGTATAATCAAACAATTCTCAGAGAATCATTAATTTTGTTCAAATTCATAGGTGCTGTGCAATTTATTAAATAAAAAATTAAATTTTTTTAATTGTAAAATTTTATTACGGTTATATAATTATTGTAAAATATATAAGGAGAAAAGTTAGATATGAATTTAAAAAATACATAATAAATTTAAATATTTTTATGATTTAATTTTTTCTTAAGCAACAAAATAGATTAAAATACTATAAAATAAAATAAAACTTATTTTTTACAATTAATTCAAAACAGAACCGATTCTTACTCATACAAAAACCAACAAAAATACTCTCTAATAAAATAACTCTATATTAAATTAACACAGCATTTATGCTTTGGTAACTCTTATAGTTTGGAAAATTGAATTTATTTAATAGAATAGCAAATATTTATGATTTTAGCTTTGTCACGTACATCCTCATCACATGGTTCAAAGACAAAAAGATAATAAAGATATTTATTATTTATTTCTTTGAAGGTATTAATAAAGATATATGACTGATGATAAGACAAAACAAAATTTAGCAAATTTATGGAAAACTTCATTATTTTGGGGATTATTTACTTGTTTATTATTTTTTTAGAAAAATTTAAGAATTCTAAATTGGAAAGATAAAGATGGGTACTTTTTATTAAACTGCAGTAACTTCAGGAGAATGGGAGGCGTGCTACCACTGAGCTATCATAAAATACAATCAGATTGATTATTTTAGGCACCCTTAGACTTTTACATTAATGTGACGTTATTAAATTTAACAAATATTTTTTCTTCTCCTGCAAGGTATGAAGTATAGGATATTTAGAGTTATATTACTATTGAAAAGCTTTAAATTTTGTTATTTGTGTAAAATCCCATCGATCTTGAAAGTTGACTCAATTCCAATCGAACTTCTCCAAATATTTTGGTTGCTAAAAATATCTTATTCCAATCAAAATAGCAGCAATAGTTCATCTTTTTTTTGTGAATGTGACACAAAATAAATTTTTCTAATGTGTACAATAATTTAAGAAATTGAGCACAATATCCAGATACTTATTCGGACGAGCCTCAAAATCTTTCAAATTTGCATGTATGTACACCAATCTTTAGATCCAAAGAAGTTACAACAGTGGTTAAGTTTGTAGAGTTTGAATTAAGTAATTCTTGTTCATCTGTTTTATAAGCTTTCCATAAGTTCGAGAAAAGGGTGGATCATTGTGTGCTTTCATTGCTTGGAAAAGTGTTGTCGCCTTTCTATCAGAAACTCTAACAATGAAGGATTTGCAGTTCTATTTTTGCTTGATATCCATTAATAATAATTTTGCTCAATATCCTTAAAATATCCATTACGTATGCGATATTCTTTTCGCCTTTGATTCGTTTTGCTGTAGTCCTAATTGGTCAAAGTCGTGATCCAGCGTTGTCTCCATCGAATCGTTAGTTTGAGTCCTGGCATCATTAAATATCTAGCGTGTAGAGGGGCTGATGTACTTCAAATCTGTCGAGGCTCAATGTTCTCGAATTAAGGGTGGTGTGGGAGTGAAGGAAGTGGAATGTTAGTTCAATGTAATAGTTTATCTATATTTTCTTATTTTTGGAAGAAAATTGAATCAATTGGTAACATTCAATTTTTTCGGGGAATTTTAACCATTTCGCATTATTGTCTGGTTTGACAAAAATTGTTGAATGGAATTTACTCAAATGCTAAATTTATCAATTATGTTTCCTCATCTACATTCAATAAGACAGTTACTTGAATTTTAATTATTAAAGCATTTTTCCACCACCGTGTAAAATAAATTTTTTTATCGAATTTGGTGGAAAGGTCTCTCTTCACACCTTTTTGAAAATTTCATGTTTTTTATTTAAATAAAAACCGCGTTAATACTTGATATAGTTAAGTTACCTTCCTTTATCTTAATTTTCATCAATCTAATTATCTTTTTTGAGTTACCAAGGTTTATGTTAGGTTGTGTATAAATTTGTACTAAGAATATAGTTCTAATGAAAATACAGGCAAAGAAGGAGAAAAATATAAGTTTGTTATTTGAAATACTCTTTCTGTTTTCGATTTGTGAAATAGAATTGTAAAACTTTTCTAGTCGCAATTATTAAGTAACTTCTTAGATTCGTGAAAAGTTTGCAAAAACTCTATCCGTTTCCATATTGCTTTTATTTTTCTTAATCCAACAGAGTTGTATTCCTAAAGAAATGATGCAATGAAAGAAGTTCCTACTGCTAAATCAGCAAAGATAATAAATAGTCGCTCGTCTCTAGTTAATTTTACAATTTTTTTTTCAAATTTCTCAAAATGTGTTTCTGTATATCTTTTTCTATAAATTATTACAACAGTTCATAAGCAATTCTAAAAACAATAGATACATTGAATTGTTTTTAAAAAAATTATTCTTCAAACCATCTTCATACAATTAAATAATTTTATAACATTACAAATAATCACTAGATTATTTGGTATTCCTAAATTCTTCAACATACAGTTATTCATTCAACTTCTAGTTGCAAGGACAACTAATTTTTTTGAAACTATCATTAAGTTCTTTTCAATTTTCAATTGATTACTTTATACAATGCATTTGTATGTTTCTTAAAATAATCAAGAAGGGTGATAGTAACTATTGAGATCAATATCATTTACAAAGGAATTCAAGATTGCATTATATTCAGAATTCAAAATTCGTTACCCATATTGAGCTTTTATCAGTGAAAATAAAACTAGAAATAGTAAAAATGTAAATTGTACAATGGTATTCAGATCAGAGAGACAAAAATAAATAAGTATTTCAAATAAATATCCAAACCTTTCACTGCACAGTTAACACGAGCGAATAAAAGGCTAGAGCATTCCCTCTTGGACTTCAGGTACCGTGTTTATTTTGTCTATTGTTGCGATTTACGTGACAAGAATTTCTATCGAGTACCCATTTGTGTCGTACATCGATGATTTTATATATACTTAAAAGAAGTCTAATGAATTTTTTTTATTTTTCACTGTTGAGAACGTTTAATTAAGATATTCAACTCAAGGCTTTACTGGCTTTCTGGAGGGACTTAACTCTCAGTCAAATATAAATATTGTTCATCTTATTCAGCACTTTTATCTTTTTATTTTATTTTCTTTAACGAAAACTTACGAACATCCTATATAAACATCAAGGGTATTCTTCTAAATTTAAGTTCTCCTTAACTAAAACGCGCATCTTTATTTTAACAATACGTTTTATAAAAATCCAGTAAGCCTAAAACGCTCTTTAACTCCAAATCTTAAAGGACATTCATTACGATGAAATTGTTATATATTATTTTATTTCATTAAAACAAATCTTTACTAAGAATCTAAATGCTATAAAAATAACAAATAATACATACAAATAATTAATTGAAATGAATAGAATAATTAACAGGAAAATTGTGTTATTAATATAATAAATTAATGAAATGAACAAATGTGTATGTATTTGATTTCTATAAGTTATTTTCACTTATTATACTATTTTGTGTTAAGGGGTCTCAGGGGTGTTAAATTTTCCTCGACAGCTGAAAATGTATACAATTTTCGACTAAGTATAACTAATTTAAATTTATATTAAATAATTTGATATTTCTACACATGCTTTACAAATGTATGAGGTTTAAAATATATGTAAAATACATAAAATATATTATTACTTTTTTATATTATGAGGCCACAAAAACAATCAAAATTTCTTTCAGAAATTTTGACTAAGTTCCACTACGCGCAAGATATTTTCAACACAATTAGTTCTACGTACTTGCAAAAAGTTGATTTTCAAAGTCAAATATGTCCTCTTAAATGTCAACCCATTCAAAATTAAATAAATATTTAAACGTATTTTTAAAAAAATTAAATATTTCAAAATTTTAAACATTTTTATAAAAACTAAATATTTTCCAACTTTTATAAAAATAATAAATATATGACAATAAATTTGGGCTGAATTGAAAGAGTTTATTATACTTATTATACATACAAACTTTTAAGTGTTTAAGTATTATACGTTTTGAAATATCCTGCGCGTAAGTGAAAAAAACTCAAACTGAGAAAAATGCATTTAAAGTTATAAAATTCAATTATAAAATTAAATTTTTAAACTTACATATTAAAATGCTCCTGGATCATAAACTGTGCCTTCCTTTTGCTCTAACAACTCTTTTTCTTTAGTTTTCTGCATTCGTTTGGCTTTGCGTGCCTCAAAAGATGATGCCAAACTCCGTTTTTTCGAAATCTTGATTCTTCGTTTGTCACGTTCAGCCAGTGATAAGCAAATATTCTTGTCCATTTTTAAGCCAAACTTTTCTATTATGGAAATAAGTATTTGGCTACCATCATTGAAAATGCTGGTGGCCAGATTTGTAGCAATCTCTGCAACTTGGAGACCAGAACCAATTGTCTTCGGGCAAAATTTCCATATCAATGAATTCAGACATTCATTTGGGTTCTGCGTCTTGCCACCTAAGCATTTTCTAAGTAGTGTTGGATGAGATAAATCTGCAAACACTGGCTTTATAACATCACGTACTGCTTTAGCAATGAGATTTTTATGGCTGTAGTTTGCCTGAATATTGTTATTAATTGCAGCGTTATATCTACACCATGTATCTGGAGTTGTTGGACAAAACCAATGCATGGGTTCATCATTTGTGCTACATGAGTGTCCTCAAACTGCCCAAATAGCTTTCCTCATGTCTTTCATACTTGTAGAATTGCTTCGAATAGCATTTCCATAGTAATGGGTAAGTTTATCAATCAAACTGTCAGTCAGCCTTCCTTTACTGCCAATAGTTTTACCGTCAGACAATTTCTTTTTCCCATGTATTGATTTCAGCTTCCTAAGTCTTGTGCCTATCCGCTTTTGCACGTGACCAACACATTCAACCTTCTGAATTAGATGATCATTCCCATATGGTTTGCTTTCAGAAAGAGCACTGAAAGTTTTAGCATCACCGTCTCCTATATAGTTGGAATATTTCAAATCGTGAAGCTTTTCGGAACGATTGAATATTCTCAGCATTCCATCTACCTCCATCTTACCCGCAGATCCAGAATAGTTTTTTCTGCATGAGATCCTGTGGTCTCTCTGCCATTTCTTGTACTTTGGACCAAATTTAATGCCTTTGTAATGATCACATCCTTTACAAAAAGACGATAGTACTTCCCTATCTAAAACTTTACCCGTTTCAGCACCTATTACAGAGCACACTCCAATTAATGACGAGTGTCCTCTCGTCTTCCAAGTCCCATCACCGCTGATTGTAAGGATGTTATCAGGAGACGAAGATTTTTCTTCTTCCGCTGCTCTCTTCATACTTGCTTCTGCTACTTCTTTCGTAACATGCAAGAGTTGGTTGTTGATAGCATCATAAGATTTTTGCTCGACAGGATCAGGAAGATTCATCATAGTGCAGAATGTTATTAAGTCTTCTAAGCCTCTGCCAATACATCTCATCGCCAAAACAGATCTTCTATTTATTTCAGGAGCATTTTTTTTATTGCCAGTCATTTCACAGCTTCTAAAAGAGCTGACAATCCCACAGTTTTTTACATTCTATCTGAAAACAAGAAGACAAACCCCGCCTTGATTTCTCAATTATTTTCATTGGTCCATGGCATTTAGTGCAACTTGACACAGACAGAATAGTATTAAAAACTAACATGTGATATACTATTCTATACCCTTTAAAATTTTCACTTACCGCTGAAAAATTATCTTCCAAAGAAGACTGAACACAAGACAACTTCCTGCTGGAAGCAGATTTTGTCTTTACATCAATCGTTGGTACAACTCTCTCAAATGATAAATTATTTTTACCTTTTGTAATGAATTGGTTCCCATAGAATCTCCTTTTCTTTGGACGCTTTCCAGATGGTCTTTTCGATGAAACATTATCCATATCTCAAGTGTAGATTGGGTAACGAATATGCTTATATTTATGCACAAAATTGTGTTCAAACAACGTGCGAAAATTAGCAAAACGAAATAAAGCAAGTATAAACATTGTGCTGAGTTGCAGACCTCCTTCTGATAAGTCTCAGCGATTAAAATATTTTAATGAGGCTGACTTAGAAATAAAATAAAGAAATGTAAACAGAAACTAAAATTTTGTGGGCGTGGCATCTGTCCATTTAAACACTGATCTTACCAAAACATACTTCGGAATTTTTCAAATAACTTTTGAAGTTTTTTGAGTATCGTCAATTGGATGGTATCAAAACGTTCAGCTTGAAATGAAGAACAACATATATTTTTTTCAAAAAATCGAAAAATTTGAAGTTTAACACCCCTGAGACCCCTTAAAGATTTGATTAGGCAACATGATGATTTGTTAGTCTTTTTAGTGTAAAATATTCCCAATTTTTCAATGCTTTATTCAATAGCAACAAATTTTATTCATTTATTCATATTTTTATTTTAAGTTATGCATATTATTATTAATTAGAAAAGATATCCCAAATGATTATACATTAATACATTGCTGGACTTGAGCTATGTGTCCATAAAACTTGTTCATTATAAATTTTCAAATTTAAATGGTTTTGATAGAAAGAAAAGCGAAGGTTTTGTTAAAGGATATTGAAACATTTAGGAACACCTTAAAATGAGATATCATAATTTTATTTATCTTTCTCAAAAAAATAATATATAATTTACTTAGCATTACGAAACATTTCAAAACTATCTGAAATTATGTGTTAATGTTCACAGAAAATTATCTTCATTAAAGATTATCAGGGCTCCTGCCTATTGCGGAAGATGCAACCAGATCTAAAGTGCTTTCCTGTGGCATTAAAATAAATATCTCTCCGGGCACTTTAACCCCGAAACTCTTCTCTGATGTACGGGATCATCAAGTGAAGCTCCGAAACCATTTTCAGAGTCATTTTGAGGAGGACATCTGGCACGTGATGCAGCTGGACTCGAATTCTGGAAAGTAATTTTGCGTGTGAGATGTCTACTGCTGACCCTCAATCGGAAGGAAAGAAAAATTATATACAAAGAAAAACTAAAAAAGTGACTAGATTTGGGCTTGTCTTATATAAAGAAACTGAAATAAGAACTGTGGATGAGGACAGATTGATCTATTTTATAGATTCATTTATTTATTATATTCTCAGACAAAAAAAAATTATGAGTAATACTTGAATGAAGGTTTTTCAGCCTTAATGATTTACTATTTAAAGTTTCATTTTATAACAAACAATTTTTCAAATTTTTAACTTTTCAAATATCATACAAATGTGTTCCATTTTATTCGACATATTTGCTTTTTACAAGTACAAACAGTTTTTCTCTTTTGCAATTCCAGTAATATAATTTAAATTAAATTTCACTTGAAATATAATTAAACGGTCATTTTACAATATACTATTTAATTTAATCGATGCAATTTTTCATAGTAAAAGGATATGCCTTAAAAATTTCTTTTAAATAAATTATCTCATTTAATAAACGATGAAAAACTTATATATGTACTATTCTCATAAACAGATTCTACTTCCATTAAATGCATGAAATTGATATGGTTCTTGTATATACAGTTTCTACAAGTAATGAGGTTTTTAAAGAAAATTATTAATTTAGGAAATCGAATATATACGTTTTATAAAATTTATTTAATTACAATTAAATAAAATTGTTATAATTCCAACAAATTTTTTAATCAATGACTTACCTAAGAATTATACACATGAACAGTTTTATTTCATTTTTTTCTTTATATATATATCTATACATCCATCCATCTATCCTCTCTCTCTCTCTCTCTATATATATATATATATATAATACAGTTATTATTAAAAGCATTCATAAAATTATTAATTATGTTAATGATAAAGATATATTTACTTAATTTATAATTATGAAAGAAGATTTTTAAAATTAAATACATGTAAAGGATTTAATTTTAAGGTAATTTAAGTTATTTAAAAATTAATAGTTCTTTATCTTATGAGAAATTTAAATTCTTTAATAATTTTGATTTAAAGGAAAATTATATTTTTCATAATGATAAGAATATTAACAAATTAACAAAATAAAGAAATACCACAGAGTGAATCAGGTAGTAACAATCGTGTCAATACTTACATTTTTGAGAGCAAAATTTTTAGACAATAATAAATTCAATTTGTTTCGGTATATCGAAGACATATTGATTTTTTTTAAAATAAATTTAACCTGTATTTAAAATTTATCATTTTATCCATCTTATTTAAATTTGATTTAAACTAAAGAAAATTTTTATGAAACAGATTTAGATAGTACATGAAAAGTTGCAGATAATTGGATTAGTAATAATTATATTGGCAAAGAAGGACAACTATTTTTTTCCTGTTGATAGAGTAATTTTCTTTATTAGCAATTTAAGCATAAATATTTTTAGAAATATGTTGTTTAATTATAATGCAAGTAGTATTAAATTGATTCATGTGCCTTAAAATTTCAAAAAAAATTCAATAAATTATTTCATACTTGCGTCAAAGTTGATAACGCAATTGATCTTCATAACATATTTAAAATATAAATATTATGAAATAGATTAATTTTTAAAAACATATGAAATGGAATAATTTTCTTCTTTTTTGTATTTAATTTCAATTTGGCTTTTTATTTTTTAAATTTCTTTTTTATTAAATCTTTTTATAATCTTCGATAAAATGTATTTCTAAAGTTTAGATGTTTTTTTCTCCAATCTACATTTGATTCCTAGTGGGGGTACAATAAATACATTTAATAATTTGTTTTGGATGCAAATGTTAGTCAGCCGAAATGACGACATTAATGTTTTAATAAGAGCGAGTTTTATTGTAGCTCTATTTTTATAACTAAAATTATACTTTTTGTATTAAAATTAATTAATTTTTATATTTCAGTTTTCAGTGAATGCAGATTTAAATTGGAATTTTTCTGGTGTTTTTCCTTTGTTTCCTCATTTTTTGTTTATTGTGCTATATTAAGCTGCAGCTATTGATTTTAGAGCTATTACTGATTACGTAAGTGTTCATTAAGGCCTGTTTCAGAAGAGTACCTCGATCCTAATCTGGAGTCAGTATTACATAGATTTATTTCCATTTTTCTTTTTTCAATTATCTACAGCTATTTTTCTCGACATAGTTTTCTTGTTTATAAGTTTTTTCTATTCCTTTCCCTTATTTTTCAAGACATGATAAATTATAATTTTTTATATTTTTTCTGTTATTTCAAAAAATTCTTACAACTAATTAATTTTTAAAATAGAAAAATATTACCAGTCTTGGATAATTTCAATCAAGAATTATTAGATTTTCTGAAATTTAAATGCTAATTTTTTTCTTGACTTCATTATTTGTTTACCTTTATTCTTCGGTTTAATGAAATGGAAGAATACAATTCAAATTATTTTTATTTCATATCTGTCAGTAACATCAGCTTAGAAACACGTTTATGTACAGTATTTATTTTTATTTAGAGTAATAAATTGTATTTTACACGCACAAATTAAAAAATGCTCATATATTATATAATTTTAATCCCTTAAAATTCAAATAAGGATATAATTATTCATTATTAAGATTTATTTTCATCGAGATTTACATTACGTTAAGATTTGTTTCTAAGGAAAAATGATTTGGAATTAAATATTTTTTTCATAATTCAGTTGTCCATGATTTTCAGATTCTAATAATCATTTTGTTAAGTTTTTAATTTATAAAAAAATTGACTAAGGATACAATGTATATATCACTTTAGATACTTCACTTGAGAGAATGCAGATAACATATTATGTATAAGATGCAGGTTTAAGAAGTAATTCAAAAAACTACAAATATTATTTTAAGCAAATTTTCAAGCTTTTTTAAAACAGAAAACTAGAAATTATATTCTAATGCATTACTTTTAAATAAAAATTAGAGAAATATTAAGCATATAAGTTAAATAAACTAATGCATATACGATCAAACAGTTAGTTTTTAAAAACTTTTAATTTGAAAAGTATTATTTTTTATTTCTCTTTTTTTGTAATTTCAGAATTTCAAAAAGAAACATTATTAGTAAAGTAATGTATCAATCAAATACATTTTTAAGTCATTAATTTCAGTAATCATTTTTAAAATACACACTTTGTTTTTACTTTAATGGGAAAACTTTTTAATGAGGCTTAGGAATTAAAAAAAAAAAAAAAAACAAAGAAAAACTTGTACAATTTTGTGATTTAAAAGTCCATTCTGATACAATGTGTTGTTATATCATTTGTTATAGAAAATTTAATTTTGGTGTATAGGCGAACATTTAATCCCCCCCCCTCTATTTTTCATCAAAAAGAATAAAACATATGCCAGTGTCTTATTAAATAATTTCATGGATGCACGCAACATATACCTAAGAATCGTATCTCTAGGCATTCTGTGCAAAAGAAATATTTTATAGCTCACGTCATGTAAAAACTTTATTAAGCAAAGAGTAACAAATGACACTTTGGAAAAAAAATATTGCCTCACCCCATGTTTCAACAAAGATTTACTGTTTTACGTGCAATTTTTTGAAGTCAGGAGCACGTTATATTTACCCCATGAGCATTGCTCGTTTTAAAGATATATCGAGCTTCAAATTTTAAGCCTCAAAACATATTTCATAAATAAAAGCATTACAAGTTTAAAGCATATGTTGCAGAATTTTTCCTAGATTTCTTATATATACTAAAAATATTCACATTTCTTGCAATCTGATGCACATTAGATCACTCTTTCATTTCTAATAAGAACAAAAAATTTTGATAAAGCGGAAAAAGGAAAGAAAGTTTTGAGTTTTAAATAATTAATATTTCGAAAGGTAAATTATAAGCAAAACCAAAAATTGTTCCTTAAAATCAGAAAGTATTAGTAATGAAATAAAAAATAACATGATTCAGTTTTAATTTACTCATCATGTGAGAGATAGCCAATACTATTTATATATCATACCAATACTAATTATTTAGTGCACAATTTCTTTTGTTCCAAAATAGCTTGATATGTAGAATGACGCACAAGACGGAGATTCTCTTTATAATTTTTGATTAAAATAAAAAATACATAAGAAATTGGTGAAAAGAGAAATCTTCCGATTGACAGATGAAAAATTTAACCGTGTACGCGTAGTTAGAGCAACATGGGGTAACACCCAATAGGCATGAATTTTTTTCAGCCGCGGTCAAGAGACTTGGACAGCAGCTGAGCTGGCACTTGCTTATACCCTGATAATGTGAAGATATGGAGCCTTAACATATCTAACGTGCATTAGCCTCAATACTCGGTAGATTCTCAATAAAAACAGGACTTGAACTCACCACTGGACGAAAACAATGTGGGCCATGAGTTCGCGTACCACACACAATACTTTTCAGTTCACTTCTTTGTTGTTAATGGAAATACTAGTATTTCCGAAGTTATATGAATGTTATTCATTAGATCTAGATTTTTAAGCACCTTTTAGATTACAGCTCCAAACAGTGTATGATTACTCATATGCTTTATAATTAATTTTAATGATATTTATGTTTTTAAGTAATAAACGCTCATGATTTAAGATTGTGGAAACGAAATGGAGAAACTGTTTGCAACATTTATATTCGTTTAAATATTTACGTATAATTTTATACATCTGGATGCTGTGTCTGTTGCTAACTTGAATTTCTCAAACAATACATGAAAACAAATCATTAAAATGAGCTATATTTTCCCACTAGTTAATCACCATTACCTATAACTATCAATATTAATTCTGGATTTTTAATATTTGATTATTTCTTACATGTATGATATCACTGTAAAAAGAATGAGAGGCATGCAGTTTAAAATAAACACTTCGCAACGTCTCCCTTTTGCAATTATTATTTAATTTATTTAAATAGATATATTCAATTTCGCAGTCAAATTATGAGAAAATAATGTAAAAACTAAATCAGCTTATTAATACCCTCCACAGGTTTTGAATATTTAAAGATTCATGCTGCATTGGTCTCTCGAAATCTACTTTGCTGTAATGTGTAAAAGAAACCTTTTGGAACAATAAACTGCCAACTCACCTGGGTTCGAGAGAGAAATATGTTACTGGGGTTGAGTAAAAAAATAATGAGTGGGAAATCCAAGTATCCATCCTATAAGGACTTTCTATTATAAGGATTCTTATTCAAGGTCTGCTACCAATGTTCAATTGTTACCCCACAATCTCTATCATCCATCACCAAAAGAAAATGCTTTGTACTATAATAATGCTTTGTTTTTAAAATTGAAGAATATGCGCATTTGTAAAAAAAAATATATGTGCTTATATATTGTAACAAACAAATTCGAAGTTGAGAAACCGGTAAACTCACAAGGCATCACGTAGTGATTTACTTTATTTTCAAGCAAAATATACTTAAAACAATGTTTAAAAAAGAGTTTAAAAATATATAAAAGAAATATTAATGAAAAGTAAGTATTTGTCGTAATATAAAACTAATACAGATAGTTCAATTAGAAAAAAATCAAATTACCTTAAGATGCAAAAATTTTCAATTTCAATTTGAATGTAAATTTAATTGTGTGTTACGGTAAAAATTGCTTTAAAATTTGCAGGACTGCTTGTTTTTGACTTTTGATAAGATATAAATATAGTTGTGTTAATACTGTTTCTTAAATATCATTGCATTAAATAATCTTTACTTCAATTGTTATGTGTATAAGTATTTCATTAATACTCTGAAAAATGAAAGAGAAGATTCAAATTTTATATATGATGGTAAGGCAAATAACTTATATTATTTGTAAGACTTGCATTCGTCATTTAAATTTTATTTGTGGAGAATTATATTGATAATTGATACTTTTTTTTTACGAAACTCTTGTTCAAACATACATTTTTCTAATAGTTAAAAGTTTTTATTTTCATTTTCATTAACTTCAAATTCAAATAAATACCCGTGAGTATATTACTTATTTATATATCATTTATTAAAAGCTTGAAAAAAACCTAAACATCTAATTAAATTACACTTTTAGTATGTACCTTCTAAAGAACGGAATTCCCTTTTTAAGGGACAAAATACCTGGCACGTTAGGCGTGCTTTATTGAATACATTAAAGAAATTTTATTTTTATATATTTCTCTTGTTGACTTAAAATTCCTCTCTATTTTCATAATTAATTTTTCGTAATTGCTCTCTTTTTGTACTTGATACTTTAGTATTAAATAATAATCTTTAATTTTAAATAAATATTTTTGATTTCAGTTTGGTTCTTAAAAGTATTTTTATTATATATATATATATATATATACATTGCTGGCCACACAAAATGCAACACCCAGAAGGACCAGAGATATCACAGCGAAATTTATTTGGCAGATAACATGTTGTACAAAGATTAAACGATTAAAATTACAGCCTCTTGTGAAGTGAGGATAATGACAAAATCAGTAGTTAGTGTAGCCGCCATTGTTGACTATAACCGCTGCCACACGCCTCGGCATAGAATCAAAGAGGTTTTGGATATATCCTTGGGCAACAGCGGTCCATGCGGCTTCCATATATTACCAAAGTTGATCTGGTGTATTCCGGGCCAATCGTTGTACAAGCATGGATCACATATTTTTGATTGGCGATAGATCGGGAGAACAAGCAGGCCAAGAAAGCAATTCAATCTGATGGGTAAAGAAGAACTCTTGAACATTGCTTACCGCGTGTGGTCGCGCATTATCCTGTTGGAA
Organism: Nephila pilipes; assembly: GCA_019974015.1. NCBI lineage: Eukaryota > Metazoa > Arthropoda > Arachnida > Araneae > Nephilidae > Nephila > Nephila pilipes. The sequence continues at coordinate 58,740 of BMAW01012914.1, forward strand.
TATGGCTGAGGGCAAGCGCTGAAGGTATGGGAGGACCACGGGTTCCAACACCTCAGAGATGTAGCGCTGGCTGTTCAGTGTACCGGTAATGCGTACTAGAGGGGTGCGGGAGTAAAATCCAATACCACCCCAAACCATGATACCGGGTGCAGAACCAGTGTGGTGATGCATAACGCAACAGTTCAGCAGCCTCTCACCACGGTGTCTCCAAACTCGAATCCGACCATCGTGATGTTGCAGGCAGAAGCGGTATTCGTCAGTAAACACAATGTCGTTCCATTCCATTGTCCATGTCCGCCGTTCATCACCCCATTGGCGGCTGAAACACCTGTGGTTTCAAGTCAAGGGTAAACGAAGCAATGGGTGCCTTGAGGATATTCCACTCTGCTGCAAACGGCGTACCGACACCGAATGAAGCGTAGCAGACTGAGTCTGTTGTGCTATGGTTCGTGATGTGGCTGCGCGATCCATCACTGCCATGCGCACGATCTGCCTGTTATCACGGGCAGTTATGCAACGAGATGGGTGCAATCGGCTCCGTTGGTCAGTCGTTCCCTCCTGCATCCAGCGATCACAGATCTGCATCACAGTTGCTTGATTTCGTCCAACACGTTGACCGATTTCTCTGAAGGATAATCCGTAATCTCTATAGGCTGCTATTCTTCCTCGGTCGAATTCAGAAACTTGGTCAAAAGACGCTAGATGTCTTACACGAGGCATAGGTAAACAGCTTACGCAAAAAAAAAAAAAAAAAAAAAAAAAAACCGCACGAAAAAACAATTGTCATACTTCAAATCGCCAATCTGTTCTCCTCTTATATAGCGCTTGCGAGTGGCGCTACGGTCGCCCGTGATGTGTGTCTGCGCTGTAATGCTAATGATTTGCATAGCTCATCGTCGCAAACACATGATATAAATTTCACATGATTTGCATGCTTCCTTCAGGGTGTTGCATTTTGAGTGGCCAGTAGTGTATATATTGAAAATTTATGAAATAATAATTTAAAATATTTAAAAAGACAAAAATCCAGAAAGAAATGCAAAAATGAAAGAAAAAATAAATGAAAATATAGAACCCAGCAAGTCAAAAAGCAATTTCAGGCTGAGGACCAAATAAATAGGGTTAAACTAGTTTAATGGTACCAGCCTTCCCCCTTTGCGACTTGGTAGGCTGAATTGGGAAATCCAAATTACAAAAGAGTTCATTGATTAAAAGATGCAAAAAAGTTCAGAGATAAAATCTGCAAAAATAAAATTTATAATTCTAAGAATATCAACAAATCAAAATATAAAAATTACTGAAAATAATTCAAAGAAATGAAGTGAGTAGTAAGACGGAATATTCTTTAAGCTTCAAAATGTATATTAGATACTCAAAATGAAAAAAATATAACACGTCATCGCCATATAAATTTAAAATTTTTTTTAATCATTGTTTGATTGGTAATAAAGTGTAAAAGGATGCAAGCTATTGTTTGGTAATAAGTTGTATGGTAAAGGAGTATAATGGTTCAGAGAGTGAGTAAAAATTTAAGCTGTGTAAAAGTAAATAAATAAATAAATTCTTCACGGCTAGACCACTAACAAACCGACTTTGTGGACCTATTGTTGTGTGGTGGATTTGAAAATGGATCACGATTCACAAAGATGTTTAATATATTTGTGATGTATATAAGTATTTAAGAAATTTATTGGATAATCATGATCTAAACAGTTACTGAAGAATTTTTTAATGTTATTAAACTTGTCTATTTTATGTGTGGTTAATTTGTTATTACATAATAAAAAGTTTATTAAAATATTCCTATAAATGGATCTGTGTAGATTACTGTTCCAAAAAGGAATTTTGATTACACGGAATTCGAATCTTTCTCTTTTATCATAAATATTACTAATTAGTCTATTGTCAACAATTTGCAAATGAAGATCTAGAAATTCTAATGTATTAGAATTAAGATTAGTTTTTAATAATTTAAAATAATTAGGGTAAAACGAAACATTTGGTTTAAATTCCTCAGTTTTACCTAAAATAATTAAATCATCTATGTAACGTTAAAGAAAGTAAGAAACATTATCAATCTGTTGTAATTCATAAAAATGTAAATAAAAATTGGCCAAACAATTACTAGCTGGACCTCCTTGAGGGAAACACTGAATTTACTTATAGAGACTTTAACCGAAAACTATAAAATTCCCTTGTAATACAAGTTTAATATGAGTATTGAATTTTTCACGTTTTATTGTTTGATTAAAATGATATTTATCGTATAAAATTGCAAGAACTTTAATTAAATCTGGAATATGTATTGAGTTAAAAAGTTTTTCAAAATCATACCCATATATAGAGAATACCTCTCGTTCCTTCACGTTCTTGACAATTTCAAAACGATTTTTAATAATAGCAGTTTTTTCAATATTATCAATAGAGTTATGAAGAATGGATTATAAAAGTTTGCCAGATTTAGTGATAATATATATATATATATATATATATATATATATATATATAATTATATATATATATATACATATATATGAATAGATATGCATATACATATTTATATATATATATACATATGCATATATATATATATATATATATATATATGCTATATATATATATATATATATATATATATATATATATATATATATATATATATATATATATAAATTTCCAACCAAGATTAATTGTGTGTTAATTTTATATTGTATTAGATTATCTACATAAATCCTTGGTTTGAACACATTGTAAATCTGAATTGAGCTAATCCTTGTTCATAAAAAACTTCTCTATGGGAAACAATTTCTTTCTGACATGAGCTAATACCTTTTGTTTATTAAATGCTTAAAACGCAAAAGAATGATAAAGTTTGTGAATACTAAACTGAATAAAATTTAAGAACTCATTTATTTTCCATTTTAATTTTAATAAAAAGAAGATTCTTCTTCCAAAAAATCTAGGTGTGGGAACTCAATACAATAAACTGAATTTAAAGAAATTTTATTTCTTTTTTCCATTTCTTTGATATTTATTACATGAATAGAAATGTAACAGATGATGTATTTATTTTATATGTGACTACTTTCTAAATTGTATGTATGAAGATAAAATACCATTAATGTGTAAGTTAGAATAAAATATTTTACATATTAATTATAAGTAAAATTCAGTAAATAAAAGAACATTCAGTGGATTGTATAACGTTTGGTTTATGATAATTATTCGTATACAGGGGTATTTATAGATGTTTTCCTTAAATGTTTGAAAAGAAGCTAATAATAAGTTACAATGAAGCTTTTAGTTATAAAATAATATCACTTGAAGTTAAATTATCACTGAAATATTACTTTCAAGGATAAAAAAATATATTAAGAAAATATTTTAAAGATAAAACAATCAGTTTTATTTGAAATTCTATACTTCGAAAATTAATGCTCAAAGTTTAATATAGAGAGACAAACACGAATACGTATACACGCAAGAACGACTGCAGATTATGCCAATTTTATTGTAACAAAATTTTACATGGAATTTAATTTTCTATCCGCATATAAATTATTGGATTTAGGCCGCCAATGAATACTTGGATCTCTAGAATACAGCAATTGGGGATCTGGATGCTATGTTAATGCAGATAAATTCCTAAGCTAAGCCAAATGAATTGCCTTCCGTCGACTCACTTTGATTGAACCAATATTCTGCATGTGGTTTCCCGCTCATTTTGAGCATATGTTTCTCCCCTTTACGCGATATTATGCAAATAGATTGATCAAATCGAAGGATAGCTCGCAATGAATTAAGTGATACCATTATTAGACGATGTTCTCGGGAATGTTTGAACTATGGCACAGTTATCCACCAAAAATATAGAGCACTTAATGGAGATACTACAGAGCTTGATAAAAAAAAAGAGCAATTGTTAGAGAGACCCTCTCTTAACTTGATTCGAGATTATCATGGATCCTACATGTAATACAGATGCAATAACTACAATTGCCTCTCATAAACGACTGAGACGCCTTATCGTAACTCCCAACACCGTTGCACTGACTACCTGTAACTTGTGTAAACTCACAAGTGAATTTATAGTGGGAGTACAATATGCATTGATAAGTACCAGCACACTCATAAACGCATTCTTTCGGCTAAGAATTTCATTAAATGAACTGTAATTGTTTTCAGTAATGTGTGACATTTCAAACTGAGCACCAATTATAAGTTAAGACATCACTGAAAATGCAGTGGATAGGAAAATAGATGGATGAAACTACATTATCATTTTAAAAGATAAGCCATTACACAGTCAAAATATGAAAGCAAAAGGAAATCATGGTTTAAATCGCTATGTCATTTAATAGCTTGATTCTTGTTGTTGTCATCCGTGAGGCCTTTTATCATGGATGGTATTTCACTCGAATTGTTTCTACTTGGAATCACGTTAAAGATTGGATACTTATGACAACCATTTATACAGAACGCCCTCATCATTGCAAATTCTTCCCAGGACAATTGAAATATCAGGTTTCCTCCTAAAAGAGTACGCTTTTGTGTAGTAGGTGACTGCCAACGATCGTCTCAGGAATTCCCAGATCTAACATGATAGTTGTAGAATATTTAATAGAAATCCCATTGGAGCATATATTAAATCTGTCAATAAATGATTAATTGGATAACAGCTTCTATAAAGGTCAGAAATTATCATCGGTGGATGAAATTGTTATATGCTATTTTATTTCAATTGAGTAGAATACAGAATTCCTTTGAAATTCGATTTTCTTTCAAAATACTTAAGCATCACTTCCCCAAATTTTGTTAGAGACAATAACATTTTTAGGAGCTATTTTCTTTAAAATATTAGTACCAGTTAAAATAATCCTAAAGAGAATTAATATTTAAATTTTATCAAAATAATAATTGTGAATTAAAAACTTAATGAATATTAAGATTCTAAAACAAAATCTTTAACTTCCAAGATCATAAAAAATTTCGATATGCTATTAATTTTATATATCAGGTATATAACAGTAAAAAATAAATGTTTGCTACTTTATAATTTAAAAATTTAATCATCATTTAAGTATCAAAATATTAGTTGTATATATTAAAATTAATTTACATATTTAAACGTTTCTTTTTCAAAATAATAGCAATAAGTAATTGTATTATGTATTATTTCTAGCAAAAGTTTATCTTTTTACTTTCGCTGCATACAATTATTGATTTTGAGTATTGATTTATGTATTACTTGCATGGAAATTACATAACATTTTTCATTAAATTTTTCTCTTGTGATAAATAATGAATACTCCAGAAATACATTTTACATTATTTTATATAATCGTCTAAATTGGGAAAGAAATTTTTTATGGTCTTGTAAATTATAGATTTTAGTCTTAGAATTTTAATATTCACTAAGGTTTTTAATTCCCAATTAATTATAAACATATATACTGCGAACAATAAAAATAATGTATTCTCTACGTTTAATACAATGTTGTAAAAAGAGATTAAAATCAATTATTCCATTATATAACGACACATTTATAATCAAAGAATAAAATATACAGTAGCAGGAAATATTCACTTATCACATAATTTATACGAAATAAGAAAATATTCAAATATTTGCAATGTTTCATCTAAAATCTGTCAGAATTTCCATAAATTTGAGGGAAAATTCATCTTTTTTATACAAAACCGGAGATGCTTTCCAGATATCTTCCAATTAATTCACACAAAATTTCTTTCCAAATTTATTCAGCTATAATAATATTTGAGAAATAAACTCTTTCTAAGCCATTTAATCATGTGCTTCATTTACTTTGCTACCTGCTGTAGGAAATAATTCATAATTTTACTGTTTGAGACAATACGATCAATCATTGAGGTTACGAAGTTTCATTAAACTTCGTACATAAGAAACATCAAGGAAAAGGCGTTGGTTTAACGGAAGCTATCATTAGGAAGTCCATTAAATGGCAGGAAAATGGGATCTAATTAAAGATATTCCTTTCGTGTCTTGGAAAGTAATTCAGTAGCTACTTGTCTGGACTTTGAATAATCATGATTGAATCAGACTGATTCAGTATGCTTTTTACGTAGAGCCGTTTGTGTTGCTCCGAACTTTTAAGATATATACAGTTTCAAAAAAATAAAGAACGATAGAGAGGCAAAGAGATATATTTAAGCTCATATATGACGAAAAAAAGGTGCATAATTTTACTTACATATTTTAAGTATTTCTTAAATTTCATTTATTACGCGCAAAATGTCTTCTTAACCACTAGTATTAGAGTGGACATAAATAACCAATTGATTATTAAGGTTGTGACGTTGGGCTATTCACAATTTTCTCTTCACTAACCGTGGGAACTTTAATTGAGATTGATTACATGTAATAACAGTTTCTTCCCAACCAAAATGAAACAGGATTATGGTAATTAGATGAAGGTGGAAATAAAGTGAAGTAATTCAGATGTAGTGATATATAAGTAAAGGAAAATTTAGAGGAAAGAGAGAAAGTGTGGTGAACTCTGAGTATAGTTCCAACGAGAGGCCGATAACATCAAGAGTAGTTATTAGTTATTACCTGCGCAGAGAAGTTGTCGGAGAAAAGCAACACCAACCGAAGGGTTTGGCAAGAGTTTATTATTTCAGTGATATTTAAATTTGGTTAGCTAACTATAGAGTCCAAAGAGATCATTAAATAGTAAATTATATTAATTGATGAATAAATAGTTAAGATGGATTAGACTTGAGTATTTTTCGAGAAGGTATTGACTTTTAGAGTTAGTTACATTTAATTGAACTCTGACACTCGGAGAGAAATAATCATTCGTTACAACGAAATAAGAAGGCTATCTGAGACGGACCTCGTAATTTTAAGCCTCAGTCAAATGATGAGTGTGGCAAAGGAACTGGCATCCCATTCTTCGAATTTCCATACCACGTACACATGAGTAGTTGAAGCTTTGACAGATTTAACGTGCATCATACTTACCATACTTGTAACACAGAGAAAATAGTTTAAGCGTATATATTCATCAATGGTTTGAAGTCTCTTCACATTTCAAAATAGTTTTTAGAATAAAGCAAAATTTTGTATAGAGGTTAAACTTTTACCCATGCTTTTAGGATTTTTTTTAATCATAACGATATAATGTGCGTCAAACCCTTCAATAAAGACGAATCATTATTGAAGCTACAATCACAAACATAATTTTTCAGTTACCACCCTCCGTCTGAAAAGATTAAATCCATCAGGTTAAATTAATGGAAGAGAATTATAATGAAATACAATTTACACAACTGGCTATCCAAAATGCTACACCAAGGAAAACAGACACCAAATTCAAATTTATTAGAGAAATATCAGAAAGTACAAAAATGAACTGATTGAAAATACAGCCTTTTTTCTGC
>BMAW01012919.1:0-34796 GCA_019974015.1 Nephila pilipes
TATATATAAATTACTCATTGAAAATTAAATTTTTTTTATAATTTCTTTTTTTACTTAACTATTTCAATAATCTCACTTTTCATACTATATTTAAATGAAAACGTATTTTTAGGCAATAGATGAGTGATCAAAATGATCTCGATCATTGAAATTATAATGTTTTGATCGCCATAAAACATGATTTCTCATTCTGTAGGATATTTTTGGTAAAATTAAGTTTGATGATCTTTTTTAAATAAATTTAATTTGGGTAAAGACTGATCTTTTCGCCCAATTTTTGGAATCTGAATTTATAAATTCCATGAAATTTTTTTCTGGATATTTTGCTAACAGGAAGTGAATCTAGATTATGATTTTACAAACTTATTGTGAGGTTTATATATGCTGAGGAAGAATCACTGCAAATGAAAAAAGATGTGCTATGCATATATTTGGGAAATTTCAGTTTTTTTCTTCTCTTCAACCGTCTAAATGATGCTTATAAGACTTGTTTTTGCAGTTTTATTAAAAACAACATTTTCAACAAAATACTAAATTAAACACTCATATATATTTCTTGTGTGAATTAATTATAAAACTTTTTAAGATTTGAGAGGAATAAAAGAAAATTTTACGTCACCGAAAAATATGACAATGAATAAAAACTTAAAAAAAATACTGTAAACTTAAATATACCGCTGCATCGTGACATATCAAAATGATTTTGAACGAAGTTGATGTAAGAATGAATATTGACGCTCTCAGCAAAATAAACATTCTTTTTTTAAGAATCGAATCTATTTTACAAATTTTTATTTTATATAGACACTGACCTTCAGATTATTTATCTTATGTCTATCTTCATAGACATTTTTAATGAAAAAAGACTTTTATATCTTTTTGAATTTCACCTTCATTTGAGTTTTTAAAGCAAGTGTTTATCTTTTCTACGAAGTTGAAGGAATAAAACACCTCTTCAAAACAATGTATAAGCATTAGTTCTAAAATAGCAAGAAGATAATTTTCCTGCAAGTTATGAAGGAACACACACACTTCGAAGAGTTATAGCAAATATCTATCAGACATCGGTAATTAAACCGTCACTTTATCTAAAAGCACTTATAATTGTAACCTTAATGATATTTTTATGATAAGTCTGCCGGACGTCTGAAGGTACTCGTCCTTACTTTAAGTATCACTTAAGATTCTTAATGTCCTGGGCTGAGTAAAAAATGTTGTTGAAGCGTCTTGAGAGTAGAATTAAAAGCAATGACCATGTCTCGACGTTTCGTGCCGAAGTTCGCGACGCATGTTGGATATGTCCATTATCTTTTCAGAAGAACATGACTATAAAACTTTGCGTGATACTATAAACAAGAAAGGGATTTTTACTCTATAGGTCAAGGTGGTGAACCAATATGATATGGGGAAAACCCCGGGACAGAAGATGATATGCCACACCCTAGAACCTTGGATTAAGATAAAGACTCCAGCAAAAATTGAAATGGAAACGTGTTTCTAGATTTATTGTTGTTCCCTGTGACATACGAGGAATTTTTTTTTTTTTTTTTGCATATTCTAATTAATTGAAGAAATTATAATCGTGAAAAAAGAAGGTGGGTTCGAGCGGGAATTCTTCCGAAAATAGATTGTGTGAATCGGACATCTGTTGTATAAATATTTAAAATGAATATTTATTATCCTCAATTTGTTTAGATTCTAAAAACTTTTCAAAACTTATATAGGTCTGTTCAATGAATATTTATAAACTCATTAAAATTTGATTAATTTCTTAAGATATCGAATATGTCCGACAAATTAAAAAGTTTTTTTTTTTTCTTTTTCTTTTTGAAATACAAGGTTTTTATGTTTTAAAATTCATAACAACTCGAAGAAAGGAGCATTTGTCCCATATTTAATTAAAATTAAAAAAAAATAATCAGAAAAATTCATCAGCAACTTTTTCGATGCGTTGTCGCATTTTTTTTTTATTCCTGTTTATTTCAAGATGAATTTTACAGATGTTTGTATTAAATTACAATTATTGGTTTGGTTGATTTGATTTTATTAATGCCGTAATAGAAGCAACACGAGGGCTATTGGCGATGGACCTCGTAATTATTTTAGCCTCGGTCAAGTGACAAGGACGATACCTGAGCTGGCACCCCCTCTTCTAACTTCCACACCATGCCATGGGATGACTCAAGGGCCCCGACAGATTTAACGTATATCAATCCCGGCTACACAGCGGGTCTTTAATGGCCTTCAGCTAGAACCTACCGCCAGCCCCCGCCAAACCGCCAGCCAAGAGTTCGCTACCATGACCACCAGCCTACCGCGGCCAGGAAATTACAATGAGATTTAAATACTCATTTATAGAATTAGGCAATATATTCATGTGAATGATACTTTTACCCATAAGGATTGAACCCTTATGTTGGTAAAGATATAAGTTACTAAAATTTAAGCTGTTTATTCCTTATCTTATATATCGACATTTTTCAATGGGCAACAAGTTGTTGATGAGTAATTAAAATTCAGAGGTTGATTATTCTTTATCTTGTTCTAATACCTTCCATTTCACTGTTATGATTATTTTTATTTATTGATTTCTTCCATATAACATTAAGATGTAGATTCCAAAAGCTAGCAACTTTCCTTAGACTGATGCTAAATGAATCAGTGATAGAAATGTAATGTATATAGAATTTTTTTTTTTTTTTTTTTTTTTTTTTTATTCAGCGATATTGTACAAAAATCTCCAAAATTGTTGTTTTCAAACAAAAGTAAACGGAATAACATATTATTGCCTCAGACTAAATTAATTTGTCTTCCATTATTTTGTTGGAATTGACCGACAGTTTTTAATATTATTGCAAAAATTCATACATTTCTAATGTAAGATATTATTTCACCTTTAACGCATTGACTATGATGAATAATTAAAAATAATACGAACAACCGAATAATAAGGCGAGTTTAATTTCCTAACAGAGAAAAAAAAACCCAGCGTTTTAAAAGTTTTCGAATGATGAAGGAAATTACAGTGATTTTCGGATAGAGAAAACAATTTAATGCAATACTTTTGAAGGAAAAGTATGGAATTTGGTAATTAATTTTTTTTAACAATTCAAGCAGCAATTGTCAAAATTAAAATAATTTAATCTCCTCTCACCCAAGATTTTGGAATTTTTTCTTCATATTTGAATCTAAATTGGCTGCAATAGACTGAATTCACAGAATCACGTGATATACATCATAAACAAACTGGCGTGGTCTGTGCTTACATAGGATTTCCTTATATGTGAGTCGTATATATATTGTACATCCACACTTTATTTCGATTATTGTATTTAATATCATATTTCTCACTTTATTCAGCTACTTATATTCGGCAGGAAATAATATGAGTATAATTTTATGCATCTATAATCTTATTTTAGTTTAATAGTTAAAATATCGTTCGGTAAGCTAAGCCTATTTGAACTTGCTTCCGGTGTTTGTTTGTATACTTCCGATATAAGCTTTATATTATTATCTGCTTTAAAAAGATACATTTTCGAACTGCTAATAGCCATTGAGTTATTTTCACCTTTTTGTATTGATTAAGCTTATTTTTATTTTAAATGATTTCATTTATATAAATAATGTTATGGTACTTATCCATTTCTTCGGCGCTAATCTTGCCAAGCAGACTTCATTGACGACAATACACAGTAAACACATAATCTGTTTGGCGTCGGTTGTATCATTTTTAGCAACTTTATCGCTTGCGCGGGTGAAATGGAAAAGTACCTTACATTTTAAAGAAGATCAGTAAAAACACTTTTTTAAATACTAGAAAATGACAGTTAAATTAAGATGTTTTTATAATTATAACAAAATGTCTGATGTAAACCAAATAAATTTGCTGTCATTATTTCAGCTCTTTGATAGAAAAATGTTTCAATACCTTTATACTGCAGCAATCTAAAATTTCGATTTTTGCATTTATTTAGGTGAAAAATATATAAAACAATGTTTTGTGATAATTTCTCATTCAATTAAAAAGTAGTATATTTAATGAAATATAAGTTACTTAAGCTTATGAATCATAACACATTTCATAAACGCAGTGCAAAACGAACAAATATACTTGTTTTCATCGGCGAATATCACGTGGTCAAGTTATCATGTGATCGTGACGTTACATGCATTTTGTCCCTACCGAGCATATATAAAGTTAACACGTGCCGATAATAAAAATAAACAAACATCTAATAATCGTTGCAAATCCAGATTATAGCACGCTCATTCTGATTTGGAATATTAAGCTCAAATATTTATTTTAACATGATATAATTGAATGGGGGATTGGAAGGAGGGTGAAATTCCAGAAATATAGCGAATTACAGTAAGATACCTTTTGAACAATATTTGCGTAATTCATCCGTAGAGTGCAATTAATAAATAAAATAAAATAAATAATTCAGTATAAAAACTAAAGTTTTTAAAAACAACGTTTTTATATGGTGACAAAGTTTATAAAAGAAATTTATTGAAATATTAGTTAAAACTGGATTCAAATATCTAAATATTGCATTGTTAGGCAAGTAAGAACGGTTTCCTAAATTTCAGAGCTCTAGCTTGATGGGAAGTTGGTTAAATTCATGATAGAAAATTTGATGACACATTGATACACACACAGACAGACACACACCAAGTGAAATACATAATTACGTTAAAACTAACTAAAATTAATTAATCCGGTAAATTAAATGGTTGGAATACAGTTTAGTCAAACCACTCTTCGAGACAGGAATTATTTGGCGGTATTTTGCCAAATGTTGCTAAATTAGTCCGCGAAGCGGACTTAACATTCAGCAAAAAAAAAAATCGCCAAGTTTGGCAATTATTCAAATTGCGCCAAGTGATTGCGCTAAACTGCATTATTTTAAAAAATATGAGTTAAAACTTGTCGCAAACGTCTAAATATTGCATTGTTAGGCGAGTACGAACGATTCCCAAAATTTCAAAGCTCTAGCTTGATGGGAAGTTGGTTAAATTAACGATCGAAAATTTGATGACACACACACACACACCAAGTGAAATTCAGAAAAACGTTGTAAAATCTATCTCACTTCATTTAATAATGCAGTATTTTTTTAGTCGTTCATTGGAAAATTTAATAACATTCAGAGAAAAACGTCTTTATTCCACTCTTGCTGGAATGACTTACTTAAATGTTATACTTTTTCCAATGCACCATTCAATTATTTCTGTGACCTCGGTAGCCAAGTGGCCATGGTCGCGAACTTGAACCTGGGGTTTCGTCGAGTCGTAGGTTCGAACCCTGGTGTCACAAAAGACCCACCATGAAGACGGGTTGATGCACATCAAATCTGTCGAGCTCCCAAGTCCTCATGTTGGCGTGGTTCGGTAGTTTGGAAAGGGAGGTACCAGCTCAAGTGTAGTCCTAATAACTTGACCGAAGGCTCAAAATTGCGAGATCCGTCAGCAACAGCCCACGTGTTGCTTCTCAGTGCGAAATTAATAAACAGCCACAATCAATTATTTCTGTTACAATAAAAAAATCCTGATGTATCAGATTCTTAAATTCCTTTTATCGATGGATTTGTCCACGACCATTAGGCTACTGCGGCCACAAAATCCTTATATCAGTTTAATTGTTAGAAACAACCTTTACTTAATCAAATATTTATTTTCTTCAGAATAAAAGCATCGCATTTAATAGAGAAGTTTAAAAATAAGGCACACTAAGCCATGTATTTGCTGTCACATTCCTAACGAAAAAATTAACACACCTGTCATACACCAGGCATAATTTAAAAAGATAAAACAATAACAATATTGAAATATTCATATTCCAAACCCATTTCCTAGACCTATCTATTAATGTAACAGATCTGAAAATTCAATCATTTTTAATGAAGTCTAAAACCTAGTTTTAATTTTCCTGGAGACTTGTCTACATGATTTCTCTTCTTAATCGAAACCGTTCTTCAAACATCGGTTTTCGACATCACGACCTTGTCCCTAATAATTCCCAACGATTCCTCGTAACCACTCACTCCATTTCATTACACCAAACGATAGGGAAAAAAAAAGAACAGAAAAATAATAATAGAAGAACGGATCCAGATTACCACCATTTAATAAGGGATCACTTATCGAGACAACGATTCGCGCCGACGACGACCGAAATAAAACGGTCGCGGGTCGATACCAACAGCAGGATTGTTCCTTTTCGAATGCACCAAGGTCGTTGGGGCGGGGAGCACCCTCGCCCGTTTTCAAATTTTTTGACAGCCACTTGACCATGTAAATTAGGGCTGTTACGTGCACGTGCATAGTTAGGTAATGTGGATTCAAAACTTTTGTTTGAGAGTAGGGAAACTTTTGGTGCAATTACACCCGAAGACTAAGAATTTTCAAACGGCAAGTAATATTTAACATTAATAAGAATTTCCTTAAATTTCCAATAATTTATTTCTGATCTGGGGGAGGGGGAGTGTTTATTTATATTGCTATTTTTAAATAAATATGTACATATTTTTTTTTCTAAATCGGTTACCATTGGTTTTCCAAACTGGTATAAGGTATATAACTAATGAAACAAACATTACGAGTATCTTTAAAATTATATTTAAGTAATGCAAAACACACAATCCGAATTAAATTTCTCCTTTCTCAACAAAACTTGATGGACAAAATCCCATGATACATAATCATGATGTACAATTAATATAGCATGTAACTGATCACATTGACTGAAAGTATTAACATTTCATTTGCAAACTGATTGTATTGTTTATTAAGATCGCTCCCATAACCAACATGAGGGCTATTTGCTTTGGACCACGTTATCTTCGCTCAAATGAACACCTGAACTGACACCGTCCTCTCCAAACTTTCACACCATACTAACGTGATGGTTATTGCGGTGGTCAAGAGGTCTTGGTCATGAACTGGCGAGCCACGTTGTTTCCGTCGAGTCGTGGATTCGAGCTTGATATCTCTGAAGACCCGTCAAATATGAGTCGAAAAACATGAAAACTACCACGCTCCAATCCTTCTCATAGCGTGGTATGGAAGTTTGGAGAAGATGTAACATCTCAGATGTCGTTCTCGTCACTAGATTGAAGTTCATAAGTACGAGGTCCATCGACAATAGCCCTCGTATTGCTTCTGTTTACGTGTTTCAATTTTTATTTCATTTAAAAATCACTTTTGTGCGAATATATACTTAAAGCAAAACTTATTTTATGTTATCCCCATAATCAAATATTTTAGGACTTTGATAAGAAATGCCCACCAAGGAACAGCTCCACAATTGTAACATTATAGAAATTTTCGTGAGGTTCGACTATACATATTGGTTTGATTTGGATTTATTAACGTCGAACTAGAAGCAACACGAGGGTTATTGGTGACGGACCTCGTAGTTTTTTTTACCTCGGTCAAGTGACGAGGACGACATCTGAGCTGGCACACCCTTTTCTAACTTCCACACCATGAGAGGACTTTGGGCCCCGACAGATTTAATGTGTATCAATCTCGGCTACACGACAGCTATTTTGTGGCATCGAGGTCCGAATCCGCAAATCGACGAAAACAACCGGCCGCGAGTCCACGACCATGACTGCTAGGCTACTGCGGCCACCACTACATATGGGATTAATTTAGTTAATTGTTCGAAAAAAGCACGAGCCAAATAACGAACTAAATAGTTATTTATTTATTTAATTAATTTAGAGGAATCCCACCACTTAACAAGTATAACATTAAACCTTAAATTTGTCGGCTGGTTGCTTTTATGGATGCTACAGCCATTTTTTTCTCCAAGGTGCGCCAAACATTCGTTAATTTACAAGCGTATTAAGGGCATAATAATTGTATATGTATATCTATGATCTATGCCGTGATTCGGAAAAATTTTTGCAAGGAAAAATTTTTCGGAACATTTTTGACCATATCGTAACATTTTTAAGTTCGGGGGTCGGTTATTGATTGTTTGTTAACGTCGCAATTAAAAGCAACACAAGGGCTATTGGTGTCAGACTTGTCATTTTGAGCCTTTCTCAATTGACACGGACGTTTCTTGAGCTGGTATCCAAATCTCCAAACTTCACATGACGCCAACAAAAGATTAGACAAACAAACTCGAAGATATTTTCACATTTCCACTCAAACAGCAACAACAAAAATAGAGTTTCAGTTTTTTTTAGCAAGTGATGTTTTATATAATATTGATATGCGCACGCTAACAAAAAAAGAATAAAATATTTCCATTATTAATAAACATATTATAGAACTAATATTTTTTTTCCTATTGCAATGAATGGAATTGTTTTTTTTTTAGATAAAATTTCATCATCTTGAAGTATGAAAATAATATTTTCTGTCATAAAAGTTATTTGCAAATAGTCCTCTGTTAATAATAATCTGTGTTGCGAATTCGCTTACTTTATTTTCCGAAATCTCCTTTCACATTGGTTAGTACTTAAAAATACAGATATAAATCCTAAAACATATGAATTTAATTAACTGTATTTATCTTCGGAAAAATAATTATAGAATTCGCAGTTAGATCCATTTCTTTAAACATTATCGTTAGCATATTATCATTTTGCAAATATCACTTCCAAATGAAAGCTTGATAGAAGCTCCTCAATTGTACATCCGAATGGATTATGAAACATGGAAATATCTTTAGCACTTGTATCAAGATCCGAAAAATGCCATCGTAATTTTTTTGAACATTATTTTTCATGCAAAAGTAATATTAATCCACGAGTCGGATGAAGAACAGAAAGTGAATCGGATGAAGAACAGAAAGTGGGTCGGATTTTGGCGCGCGGAGTCTTAGTTTGCTATTGTCTGAGTGAGACGGTAAAATTTCATTTCGCAAGAGCCAGATGTAGCTATCCTACGCCAAAGAAGGGGTAACTATCATTTAGACGACGGTAAAAAAGCGGAAGGACAGCTAAAAACTTAATTGACAAGAAAGAAGGTCAAAAATGGAGAAGGATCGCTAGGGTATCAATGAGGTGCTTTGCCCGAGTTCACCAAAGATAGTAAATCCCATGGGAAAGAAAAAAATTATTAGTGTGCTTCAGGGGCGTGATTTCCTTACCTACCTAAATAAGGTAAGTCCCGATTCTACTAGAGAGTCTTTATTTAAAATGTATAAAAAATGGTGACTACATTATTATAAATGAAGTTAGAAATATAAAAATATATGAGGCTTGATGTGGATAATGTGGAAGAATTATTTACTAATTCTCGGCCACCCAGTGCTGTATTCGACTGTAGTTAAGAATATCGAATTCAAGCTGTGTAGTCGCTTGAATTTATCTAATACAACAAACTTGTATATAATGCCCCTCTCCTGAGCGAGTTTTTATTTCACAGTATTATGAGCGATATCAATAGATTGGTTGGTTGGTTTCATTAACATCGCACTAGAAGCAACAAGAGGGCTATTGGTGAATTTTCGTAATTTTGAGCCTCAGTCAAGTGACGAGGACGACACTTGAGATGGCACCCCCTCTCCTAACTTTCACATCATGCCAACGGGAGGACTTTGAGACACGATAGATTTGACTTGCATCAACCCCTGCTACACAGTGCATCTTTTGTAGATCCACGAATCCACGACTGGACGAAACGACGTCCGCGATTATGACCACTAGGCTACTGCGGCTAAAGGAGAGAAGGGGGTGGACAGTTTTGATATTACAGTGAATTGGATTGTGTATTGGTGAATTCTTTCAGATAAATAGCTGAAAGTCTTATAATCTCCATCAGACAATAACATAGAATATCAAAATCCCAATGATTACGATTTTCCCCATAGTATCAATGCTGCCTCCATTTCCATCGAACCTGATGAACCCGTGTGATTGATATCCCACTCATTTTTATGCCCTTCAAACCACATATCAAATTGTGCACTTGATTCTCCAAGTTCTCTTTTTGCTAAGGAACAATGACAACATACTTTGCACATAACTTCAAAGTCAATGACATAGCCTGTAAGTATATCAATGACACAGCCAATACCAATTTAAGATGTATGGCCTCGTGTCAACCAATTATCATCAAAAGAAACACTTAAGTTGAAAAATGGGACATCAGTAGGTACTTCATATGCATTTTGTACTTCAGTATGTACTTCTTATAGCCTATGATGTTGCTTTGCAGGAACATCATAGGCTTTGTGAAGAAGTTTAGTACATTTGTTGTACGTCATCGATGAAAAAAGGCAAGATATTTATGGCCAAATAAAATTTATCAATGGCTGAATAACCTTTTCCAATGTAGCAGAATGCTTGTGTAACCCGTAAATTTATATCAGGAACAGTATTTGTTTGCTTTTCTTTCGATGTTTCTATAGCACAAACTTTAGAAGCACAAGAACAGCAGATTAAATTTAAAGTAATCCTACCTTTTTTCCACTTTCGAGACTTAAAGCTTTTTTTGTCGCATTCCAGACATTGCAATTTCACAAAAAAGAAATTTCCAGTATCGGAACAATCAGTCTTTTCAACATTTAATAACTGTTCAATTCTGATATTAGGAACAGCAAATTGTTCTTCCGTAGTATCATCTTTATTCTCAGCATCACTACACCAACGTTTACTGTTTTATTTCCTTAGAATGACATCGCCATTTTACGCGAGGCATTTTTATTCTTCAATTCTCAAAAAAATAAACACCAAGAACTACAACAGATTTAGCACAAACAATAATGAAAGAAAGTCTTGAAAAAGACTGTTTTTGTTTCAATATGAAACGTGCATTTATAATTATACTTAAACACGAGATATCAACAACAAACCGCTTGTAATAAAATTTGTAGTCATAAAAAAAAGAGCGCTACAATGTTGCAGTTATGATTAAAACGAAATAAAATTAGTTTTAGAAAAGTATTGATAAAGAAATAGCATAAAATTACTGACATCTCTAAAAAAGGGGCGTGGTCAAGTCCCAAAGTTTTTTTGTTTACATTTTTCAATTTAATTTTTTTCCCTAGCTTCTCATGCTCGTACATACAAAAGTAATACATTAATCGAAAGATAATAAATTCAGAGAATATTTCTAAATAAAAATTTTAAGAAATAGATTTTTTGGTCATTTTTGGGGTATCAAGTCCCCTTAAGAAGTTATTTCAAAGTTGTTTGTCAAAACGTTTTGAATTGATTATTCAAAGAAGCGTACAAACTACTCTTATTTACCCAGGAGCATGAATTTATTTATTTTCTCTTAATATTTATGAGGCATATAGAAAATAAATTATTGTATATTTGTTTCCCCACATTGAATACTTTGTATCAAAAGTTTGACAAATTTGTATTTTTTAATAAAAAATTAAAATAAGTGGCTTATAAAAGATGTGCATATTAAAATTGTAACGTGGGCTTACCTTCTCTTAACTAACATCTGGGTTTACTTTCTGACTATATATTTAAATTTCCAGCTCCTTTCCAACCAAATGAAACGTGACTATGCAAATGGAGTAAACGTTAGAAGTATAGTGAATAGATGTAAGGAAGCTCATTTTAAGACGACGGAGAATTGAACAAAAGGGAGTTGAGAGATATCAAGAGTGAGGAAGAAATGAACGAAATATATTTGTGCGTGAGTTTAATCTCGAAAGCATAAGGAACCGATGCTACTTGCTTGAAACTGCCTCTATCGTATATCAAGTCATCATCTCGGACCCGAGTATCCGGCTGGTACAGTAAACTGGTACAGAACATTTTCCTTTAATAGCATAAATAAATAGTGCTTTGAAAATTACTTCGACTAATTTATTTTAGTAAATATACTAGTGTTTAGACTTTAAGTTGCAAAATTAATATGATGCAAGAGAACAGAAATAGAGAAATGCAACAATGAATACCAAACATAGTTCTATATAAACTGTAAAAGTTTGAGACTTCGGTTGTTTCTGAATAAACTTGGAGGAGGTAAAACATAAGCAGTCCTCTAAATTCCACGTAACCAATAACATTGTTACTTTGGCCTATTCGCAATTTTCTCTTTACTAACCTCGGGACTTTTTAATAATTTGAATTGCATGAAATTACAACTTCTTCCCAACCAAATGAAACATGAATAGTTAATTCGATGAAGATAAAATGTGCGTATGCAATTAAATTAAGGATGGTAATATTTTATCGAAATAAAATTTAAAAGAAACAGAAGGGAGATAGAGGATAACGACAATCTTCTAGGTAATTGTAGATAGGTTTGAATCAACATAATTAATCGTTTGGCTTGAAGTGACTCTTAATTAGAATAATACGTATTGAATCTATTATAAGCAAGACGTGTGGGAACTGGAACGTATAATTTGGTAAGCTAAGACCTTATTAATAGAAATAAACTAGGATTAACTGAGTTAAGAGGGAGGAGAGCGAGCGACCGAGAGAGAGAGAGATCTTGCACACACACTTTCATATGTTAATGACTAATAAACTGCATTGTCTTTCAATTACGCGTCTTTAGTGGGAGTCTTGAGCTTATTCCCTATTTAATTAGATTTTTAATATGGCTGTAGAGTTTAATAATGAAGGAAATACGTCACAACATGTAGCATTTTCTCAAAATATATTACGGGTTTTGGATTATCTAAATGTTGTATACCTGATTTTAGTTCTGAAGGCAGTTTTCGATCTGGGTGTTACAAGCAAACATGCAACAAATTATATTGAGAAAGTATAAATAAACCAAGCATTTAGAAATATATAAACATTGAAAATTACTCGCAAAATTAGCTTTTGTCTATTCCTAACTGAAAAATTCTAACATCTAAATATTGAAAGAATTTTAAATTAATTGTTAAAATTTAATGAATTTAATATTAAATGAAGCATGCAGATTTATCGAGCGCATTGTTAAAAGCTTCTATTTAAGTAATTATTAGGCAGAATTTAAAACTACTTATATTTGATTATTGTTGATTCTTATACAACTTATAAAATAAAGCTCATGTCAAAAATAATTTATATTACATTAAAATTGCCTAATTCATTAAAAAAAATCAAATAACATGATCAAATAGAGAATGTTTAATAACTATGACTTAAATCTAAATTAAAAACTCTCTTTGGGTACTTTTGAAACAAACTTATTGCATAACATGTAAAAAAACGAAGCATAAATGAACATAACGAACGAAATAATATGAATATAATAAACAAATAATGAGCATTATATAACGCAAAAATGAACAAATATTAACACTCACATGTATGTATAAGATACTCTTAATTCAATATCTGTATCTAAAACATATGTTACATATTGAAGAACAACTCAGCTCGACACTAGTTTAATATAAATAGTTAATTTAGAATAAGAGGAGTCCGCCATGCTGGTGGTGTGAAGAACATTATATGAACATATTGATAAATGTTTGATATTGTATATGTTTGTATATATATTACGCTGCATTAATATATAATTACAGTTTGGCAGTTAAATAATATAAACGGGTTGATTATTGTTTCATATCCATTCTCAGCGCCTTTTAACTACTCGTCCAAGGATTGGGAAATTTTTGCTGTTATAAAGATATAATGTTTGATTAACTTTATTTAAAATCAAACATAAATTGCTTAAAGTCGGTGATTTTGTATTTATATGATCTAAAAGCAGCACAAATTCAAAATTAGTCGAATTTCAGGTCTGTAAGTTTAATAAACTTAGGTGATGTAAATTTTCATTGAATATTTCAGTTTTTACCCCTAGTTTGTTCCTTTTCTTTGCTTCAACCATTGTCTTCTTAGGAACAATTAATGGGTATTTTTTTCAATAAATTCAAACGATTTCAATGGGCTAAAGTAATTGAAATGTTATATCTTATTGCGAAAATAGTAAACAGTTTTAACTAGTGATAGCAGTACAATTAGTGTTATGTCGCTTAACATTGAAACTCCATAAGAATTAAAATTAGCATTCAGTTATAAGAATTTTCTTCAAATGTAAAACAATTAGAATATTCACTATTGAAATTATTATATATAGGTTCTTAAATGTTTTACAACATATTTATACGTACAGTTCATACATAATGCAATGAATAGTTTTATGTAAGTATAAAAATAAATTTAATTTGACTTATTTAACTTTATTACGAGTACTTATTTTCTTGTTAACGTAGCTTATTTAGCATATAAAGTAGTACTATTTGTAATATTAAGCTGAATATTATTTTAATATTAAGTATTTATTTGAATAACATTTTTCATAAAATAATTAGCCAATGATATTCATTTGTTTTTTTACTGTAACTTTACGATGCACTTACAAATCTATTAATTTTATTTATATATTAAATGCTTAATCTGTTAAATATTTAATGTACTATTAATTTTTACGTCAAAGTTCTTAATTATTTTTAAACTAAGATATTGAAATATTTTTATGCTGAGAGACGGCATAGATTTCTTCCAGCTTTATTGCTGTAGATTTCTCATTTATATTCTTTATCATAGCTCAAAAATAAGGGTTCAATTTTTGCAGCTGTTGAAATTATGTTGTTCCAGGATTATTTAACTATATGAAAGACGATTCAACAGTGGAACATTTTATCTACACGAATATCACTCATTTTTAATGCCATTTTTTTGTCGTTATCTGAATTTAGTTCATGATTCGGAAATAGGTCATGGATTTTGCAGGCAGTAGATTTGTTCCGAATTTCAGATGTCTGAATTCGAAGTTAAATATTACAGCTTAGAAAAACTCTGTTAAAATGAGATAAAATCGAAAATGGAAGTTTAAAAGAGAAATTGAAAGCTTCATACCTATATTAAAGAAATTTATGCATAGAGCTTAATATTTTAGTTTAACCATAACAGTTGAGAATTGAATCTTTTTCAATTTTCAAAGAGCATATAAATCAAACTTCTGACTAACTTAGTAATATGTAATTTTATTAAAGCAGATGTTAAACATAGTCTTTGTGATTATTAATGTACAATCTATGTTGTTGTAATGTATATTCTAAGTAAATGTGTTACATATATATACTTTTATTGATTGCAATTATAAAAGATATTTTTACATAAAAAACACGTTTTTTGTACTAAAATTTCCTACAGAATTCATAATAGAAAATATCTCGTCTACGTTCAAAGTATTATTTTTTTTCTATTTTTTCATAAATTTTA
The DNA here is from genome assembly GCA_019974015.1 of Nephila pilipes. Classification (NCBI taxonomy): domain Eukaryota; kingdom Metazoa; phylum Arthropoda; class Arachnida; order Araneae; family Nephilidae; genus Nephila; species Nephila pilipes. The sequence continues at coordinate 15,165 of BMAW01012919.1, forward strand.
TGAAAAAGAGGAAATAAACGAATAAAGTGTTTCATCCTGCACTCAAAATATTTGTATTATATTTTAATAAATTTATGAAAAACAAGGATATAAAAACGCTGATTTATAGAAAGAGCTTAAAATAATAGCTTTAATTTCTGTTCAAAAGAAAACAATGAAAAGCGCTTACGAAACGTTCTGCTGATTAAATAAAAGCTGCAAATAAATAAATTAAGCTAATAAAATATAAGAGTATCTAAAAATTTGTAAATATTGACAGAATTAAAAAAGTTGTAAATATTTATAGAATTTACATATTAATTTAAATTCTTTCTAAGTGCTTTTAGGTTAAACAAAGTAAACAATGATCAAAACTTTCAAGTTAATTTACTGTACATATTTCTTATTAATATAATATGTCTAAAAATAAACTTAATATATTGGACATACCTTTTAACACTGCTTCAACAACAGTAATTTTCTCAAATATTTAACACCTGAAAGCTATAATAGGTGACTGTATCAAAGGAGAACCTGAGTTTAAATGCGTGAAGTTTCTATCAAAACAATCGAGTGTATGCGCACAAAGATGTTATGCATGTGCTTTCGTACTTTAAATAAGACTGCAAAATACTAATTCCGTTCATCTGCATGCGTTCTAATTGAAATGCCAGAAGCTCAGAAATTTTTTGAAAACGTTTTGAGTTATGTATGGTCAGAGAAAGAGAGAGCATCTAAATAATTAGCGAATAAATTTCAAAGAATAATTTATTAACCCCATTATAATTACGATATTATTTATGCATGGGGCTCTTAACTTTGTGATCCATATACAAATGTAGAAAAAGATTCTTTATGCCAAATCTTTTCATTATTTGCTTAAATGTATCGCAATTACCAATCCTTTGATTGATAGCCTGCAATAGGCTTCGATAATTGCACATCGTGATACTTTTGCATACTAAAATACAATTAGTTGCATCAATCCTAACTTTTTCACCGCCAATTGAAGACTATCTTGCGCCAAGTGCCTAATCATTTTCATAAATCGCATGCCATCTAAATGGGACAATCGAAACAGTTCGCCGCCTTTGCTATCAAAATTTTCCTTGCCGGCATTTAGTTTAAGTCTCCTGCATAATTAAATTCCATAAACTACCTTCCAAAATGCCTATTAATTCATTTCAGCTCTGCTTACTCATGTCCACTTTTTTGGCGAGCAAATCTCGAGTGAATCACGTACAAAAACCTCTGATTAACTTCTCCAACGATATATGAATATTAAGATTGTAGGGCGCACGCACAAAATGGCGGTGGTTCCGCATTCATTTTTAAGCACCCGAGATTTCTGCGAAAGTTATTTGTTAAAAAAAGAAGCTTGGAATTCTCCAATTCTGAAGTATATTTGGTCGTGAAGCAAAAGGTTAGGCTAGACTTAAGTAGAAAAGATGGTATAAATAATTATAAGTTTGAATGCGAATCTGGCAATGAAAGACTTTCTCGGTTCGTGGTTCTAAAAATTGAACGCGATTTTGTTAGAATCGAGAAAGTTTTTCTGTCGTAATGATATAGGATTAAAAAGAATTGGATTCAAGAACATATTTTGCATTGCTTTTGACTTTTACACGTGCGAATCTTTTGCGAAAAAAATAAAAGATAGCAAGAACCCTTGAAACTTTTATGAGAAATGATTCAACAATGTCAGTGAAAATGTGATTCTTTTGATTTTTTTTAAGATAAGAAAAAAATACATAATTTATTTTATTATTTTGTGGTTTGTAAGTGCCCTTGTATCATTTTATCTAAAACCGTGCTATATTAGAATGTTTCACGTTATACTTTGGCTGCAGAGAAGGAAAACAAAATTATTATAGAAAATATTTCAACAGATGTAAGCCGAAGTTTAAGAAACATCTAGAATTACCTATTCTATAGGAATTTTTTTTTTATTGAATTTAATTGAGTGTGCATTTAATGTACACTATAATATACTTATACAAATTATAACAATATTTACGCAAAATGTTTTTGTAACGGAACACAACTGTAAATGTTTATTAATATTACTTCCTAATTTGATTTTTTGAATGACTGATTGTTTATTAACGTCGCACTTGGAAGCAACAAGATGGCTACTAACGGCGGACCTCGTAATTTTGAGTAATGTCAAGTGACGAGTACGACACCTGAATTGGCACCTTCCTCTTCAAACTTTCACGCCATGTCAATAGGAGAATTTAGGACCCTCGCTAGCAGATTTCACTGCATCAGCCTTGCTAAAAGGTGGGACTTTAGAGATATCAGGATTCGAACTTACGAACGATGAAAAAAACACTGGCCGCGAGTTCGCAACCGTGATCACTAGGCTGCCACGACCACCTTCGTAATTGGAAATAAATTTCCAAAGAAGAGGTTTAAACTCACAATTTTCTGTTAGTTCTTATTCCTGTGAAAATAGAGATTTTTGCAACATTCAGATTTGAAATAAGAATTTTTCGAACTCTATATATTAAATAATCCAACATGTTTTACAAATTGATTGTTTTCGTTTCAGTTCCTCTTTTTTTAAATTTGATGTTTGAAATGTATTTTGAAGAAATCACAATAGAATTTCAATAACTGAAAAGCAATAGAATTTCTAAAATCACAGTAATTCTATAGTTTTTCAGTTAATAAATTCTTAAGCATACTTTTAAAATTTATTACAAAATTCTTTTTATGCTTGCAAAATGAAAATATTTCAAATATTAGAGTAAGAAATTTACTTTAAGGGACACAATACCACATAAGTAATTTTTTAAACAAAATATTTATCAGAAAAAGTTCAAATTTTGCCATATCTGAATACATCATATAAGATATGTATTACAGAAAAAAAAACTTTATTTTCAAACCACCAAATGTTTAATTTTTTTTAGTTTCAAAGTACTTCAATGTTTTAAAATTCCTACCACTTTCACAAATTTTAATATTTTTAAACAATTTTTTTCTAGATTTCTTAGAAGTATTTTTCACAATTCTGTACATGAATTGGGTTTACTAGGATAATTCAAAATTGTTTAAAAAAATTTCTATCAAACACTACGAAAAATTTTAAAAAAATCCCGGCTATATCTAAGTTTGTAGATTTTTTTTTAAAAAAAATAACTATTTATCTACGAAAGTTGTTTAGAAAATAAGTAAATTTTAAGAATTAAAATATTTTTGAAAAATGTACAAATTTATGTACGTACATCAAATACTATTTCAACGCAGCCACCTTCATTCACTATGCATTTCTTAAGCTGAAGGATGAGCTTTCTCATACCCTTATAAAAAACAAAAAACTCTCACCAACTATTTGTCCCATTGTTTGATGGCACTCTGGACCACGTTGATGATCGAAAGCCGTTTTCCGCTCATTCATGATTTCAGAGACGAGAAAAAAAGAAAATATCAAGGTATGCTTTATCAGAGCTGTGAGAGGAGTGGTTGATATCATCCTAACCGAATCAGATCAAGAGTGGCTTCGTAGACTCGAATGGGGGAATGTGCATTGCCATGCATCAAACAGTTTCACTTCACTCGCATTTCCCTTTTTTTTTGTTGTTTTTTGTTCTGTATCACCCTCCGAATGTTTTTAGGTGTCTCAATACCATTAGGATTTAATTGCTTCCTTCTGAGACGAAAATAAAGTGAGGAAAATCTCTATACCACCCCAAAAGATAAAGGATATGATTTTTTGGGTTGAATGAAAGGATTTGTATTTTTTTTCAAAAATTTTGAATTCCCGACACCACATGGAGATATTAGTACACTTCATAAAACCATCCTCGTAAACAATTTTTATTTTGATAAAAATCTGATACGGCGTCTTTACCTTTGTGAGAAGAAACAGAATTATACTCCTCCTCAACTCGTGGCTGGTGGGATTTGGAATCGAGACGCTCATTTCAATATGACACTACAAGAAAATTTTTATAAATAACCAAGACAAATGAATATGCCTCCTATTCCCAAAAGTTTGATTTTGAAAGCAGCGCATTTAAATTTATTTTTTTAAAAAAAACTCTATTTATGAGCACAAAAGGCTCATTACTATTACTTTTTGGGCACTCCTCGCAAATCCTTTATTCCATGCACAAAATTATGAAACATGTTATGCAAAACAATAAGGAAATTTTTTTAAAACTTTATAATGATTACAAAAAAAAAAACCCCGTTATTGTTTTAAATACATAACCGTCTTGAAAAACAAGAAGCTGAGAAAAAACAGTTAAAAATTTTGAAGGTTTATGAAATGATACAGCACACTTGCAGCGTAATCTTTTTGCCCTTCTCCGCTGTCGTCATCTTAAACGTTTATCGAATCAGAAATCTAAATCTCAACTTAAGTTCAAGCACAGATAAAGTAATTAAAATATTCAATTATGTTTAAAAATATAACTTAATTCTCTGGTTAGGGCAATGCTTTCAACCAGTTTCAAGGCCTATGCCACATGTACTAATCACTTCTATAATGTATCAAAGAACACTCTTACCGGGATACGGTGCGAATAAATCCTCCAAATAGTCAATCTATCAAGACAGCGTTGAGTTTTAGTCTCAACTAATCACGTAGATACACAAGAAAACTTCCGCGCATTTCACTCTATCACTCATTCTATTACTGTAACCTTACCTCCTTGAATTCGATTCCCTGTTGCTTTTATTCGACTTGATTAATCTATTCACTACACTTCTCTATAAAGTTTATGTAATTTGCATATACACACTTCACTTGATTGGAAAGAAGTTAGAAACATGAATAGGAAGCTAGAAAGAAAGCCGGATTCGCTAAACTTCTCAGTCAAGGGAAGTTTAGCGAATAGCCATGTTATATTCCGTTAAAGGAAATTCAAATAATATACAAAATAACGTAACTAGTGCTGTGAAAGTCTTACACACATTATGAAAGTATTGAGTTAAAATAAGGTAATAAAATTTCTTCTAATACTTTGGTCATTTTTAGAGAACTAAGTCTTTTTAAGATGCAGTGAAAAATAACTTTCCGTGTAGGTTAGGATAACGTTATTATCTGGTTATTTATTAAATTTTTAATAACGGTGTATATATGGCGCGAAGATTATTCGAATGAAGAAATACTCATAAATTAATTATATTAATATTTCTATTTATGACATAGTACAGGGTAACTTAGAGCAACAGACAATTTTTGATCCCTTTCATTTAAATAGCATGTCTTAGACTTCGGCATATATCTCTTTGTATTTCAAGTACTTTAGGATTTTTAATTTTCAAAACTTTAGTTTATCACTGGATTTTTCTGAATAAAAGAGAGTCTCATTCAATTTAATTTATTAACATGTGCTAACAGGTTGTTGCGTTGAAAATGGCGTCAATGAAAATGCGTGGGCATAAAATAAAAGATATAAGGTGTTAGGTTGAAAAGATTGACATCATTATACATTATTTGAATAATAATTAAATTCCATTTGCTTAAGGAATATTAAAATTGCTAAGGTATTTTTCATTTAATACTTTACCGTCTGCTTTTATTTTAATCCGAATAGAGTAATATTGTCTACTTTAATAATTTTTCGTTTGCTTTTATTTTAATATTTATTTTAACAAAATTGGTTTTTATGGCAGAATCGTCTGTATTTATTCTTTATTTGTTAATATTGGTAAGATTTTGTACTTTTGAATGTTTCGCTTAAATATAAATTAAGAATTTGAAGAAGATATATTTTTTTTCTTGATAGTAATTTCTTCTGTGGAGCCTGAGGTTCTGAAATACGCTTAATTTACACTAATTAGCATTCATTTTGAATAATTCTACTTTTTCGAGAACTTAAGAGAAAAAAAAAAAAGCGTTAGCATATATTAAAATGAGGTTAACTAAGTCACTTTCTTTACTTAAAAAGTTTTTTTTTTTATATTTTAAATTTATTATAATCTGAAGTAATCTGGGAAAGAGAGACATAATATTGCTTATATTTTAAATGATTTTAATGAGTTCTTGAATTTTCATTACTTGTAATATAAAATTACATGTCTGTATGAAAATATGTTCGAAAAGTACCCTTATTTTCAATAGAAAACGTTCACACACACAAAATTATCCATTTCATAAAAACATTAATGAAAAAACGAACAAAAATAATAATTAACTTATAATTGAATATGAAATTGAAGAAAAAACTACTTTTAAATCCGTAAAAAATATTAATATACATTTTTATATAGTTCAATTTTAAAAACGATAATAATACTTGTGGTCGATTTTGTTCCATTCTTTTTAGAAAAGTGCTACTGCTGATAATTTTCTTTCAAATTTTGTAATATATAATATAATGCTTGAATTATATTTATACTTAAAATTATACGAAGTTATCCAATACGATTTCTCCCTTTGAGGGCTTGTAAAAGTTAGTGTATGCGCTACAAATTTATGAAAATTTAAATAACGGGTTTCTATTGCTGTGTACCGTCCGTAACCACTGACACTTAACAACGTGTTTGGCAGGAATTTATACATCATACGTGTATTACTTATAATTCTGTAGTATTTATTTACGAAAATATGGAATTTTGAAATTGGATGATTCATTTAGAATAACCCAGTATTACTGTATTTGTTGACGCCAAGTTTAGCTTCTCACTTCGTGTGAGTAGGCATTGGCGTGAATGAATCTAATTTGAGAGTGACTAGCTTTAATTTTAATATCTGAATAGAATATAATCGTCAGCTTTAATAATTTATTAGCAACTTTAATATTTTATCGTTTGCTTTTCAGTTTTAATATCCGAATACAAATTTGGATTTTTTTCCTGCAGAATCATTTGCTTTGATTCATTTCGTAGTTAAAGTTGGCTTCGTTTTCGTACCTTAGAATGTTTGTAATTTGAAAAATTGTAAAAATATTCCAAAATGAAAAAAAAAAAAAAAAAAAGACCGTTGTTTGCTAGTCGCAGTATAAATATGCAATGATATTATGAGGTGTATTTAGGAAAACATACTTGTGTATTCAGGATTATGTACTTTAATACAAGCAATTGATAAAAAATAATTCGAATTTATGTAATAATTGTACACGTAATTATTTTTGCAGTCCACGAAAGTTTAATTTTTTTTTTCAGTGTCGCCGGTATTATTATCTTTTAAAACTGCTCTCTTTCTATGCATAGTTAAAATTAAAGTGTAAAATATCCAAAATTTAATTTAAAATACATTCTTCTATTCCTCCAAAAATTCTCAAATTACTTAAAAATCTACAGAATTCTATTAAAAACCTTAGTACTTTTAATTAAAACATTTCAGTGCTTTTAATTAAAAAGTATATCTTAGAATTGCTTATACCTATATATATTTTTTATTTTAGAACATTAATGTTTTTGACAGAATTTCACTTGAGTGAACCTAAAACTAATTAATATCGTAGAATACTTATACTTTTAGATGGTTTCTCATACCCAGTGACTTAGAAAATCTTATATCCGAAAGAATCTCATCTATTGTAATTGAATTTTATTTTTCAGGTATATTGAAACAAATATATTGGAATAAGATGTATAAGCATTGATAAAAGAATGTTATAAACTAATAAAAAAATAAACCCGCTTTTCTAAGAAAAACTAGGTTCCTAAGTAAAGCGCTATTTAAGAAAGTTATTCTTAGGTCTTCCGAAAGAAAAGAGTATCTGGACTTCAAATTTCATATATACATCATAAAGAAAACTGTGTTATTTGTGGAAGTATCCGATTTAAAAACATGTTCTTGTGAGTATTTCTTAATTATTTCGGTAATTAATCAGATTTAATTGTTAATATATATCTGTAAATAAGTATATCAGCTGGAGAAAATTAGTGATGATGAATCAACACTTTCTGATACGTTTTTTTTTTTTTTTTTGCTTTCTGTGTAGCTGTTAAAAGTACTTGTCAGAGAAATAAATATTGTTCTATGCAATTGCGAGGCGGAGATGCATCATTTAAAACATATGATCTCTACATGTAGTTTATCATGCTCTGTAAAATAATAGTATTAAGCGATATATTTGAGAAAGAAATATTCATATTATTGGCACCATTATTGTTTTATATCAGTGGCCAATTTTTGTATTAACGTTACAAAAAGGGAAAGAAACAATTTAATGTGCTATTATTGAAGGATTTTGTAATTAGTATGAACCATAGTTAGCTGACAAACCTTAACTGATATTCTACTCATTAAATATCTGAACGAACGTAATTAGTATGAATTATAATTAGTTGACAAGGATGACATCTGAACTGATGGTCTACTCATTAAATATCTGGCGTGATACCTTCAAGCATTAGTGCAAAACAATGTGCAGCATCTCTCCTTATATTCTAATGCCTATTAAATCTGTAGAGATTCCCCTTTGGCGTTAGATTTTCCCTTTTAAATCTACTTTCATGTAAAGATTTCCCTTTGGCGTGGAGTGGAAGTTTAGCTAGCTCAGGTGTCATCCTCGCCACTTGACCGAGGTTCAGAATTATGAAGACCATTGACAATAGTCCTAATGTTGCTTCTTAGCGCAATATAAATAAATAATCAATTAAACCCTCCTATATCACTAGATAGCCTTTAGTAGAATCAAGACTCAAACTGTAGAACTATCGAATGAGATAGAAAAGAATTGACTGCTATAGGGTTTAAGAACAAACAAATGAGAAAAAGTAGTATTTCCTGAGTTATGTACAGTGGCTCAAACAATTGAGGATACACCTTACTTTCACTTGATAAATCCAACTTTTAATGAAAATAACACATTAACTAGAATAGAAAACGTATTTTTACTTTTACACGTAATAAAAGGGTTAATTTACAGTAAAAATAACGAAAATCAACAAAAAAATATCTAAAATTAAAAGTTTCACAAATATTTGAAGTAAACATAGGCAGATCTTTACCTCAAAAAATTAAGGATACACCAATGAAATTTTTTCGATATATTACATGCATAGACAGTATCAGTATTTTGTTGCATGCCCTTTGGCTTTTATAATGTCCTCCAAACGTCTTGGTACCGATTCGACCAATTTTTTAGTGGTATCTGGAGATATTTTATCCCATTCTTCTTGTAACACTTGCTTTAAATGGGCTTTGTTTCTAATCTGGTGTTTTTGGACCGCTGTTTCTAGTGTGGCCCACAAATTTTCTATGACATTGATGTCAGGGGACTGTGGCGGTATGTGCAATTGCTGTTTACAATGAAAAAGACACCACATTTTGACATTACGTGCCGTGTGTTTGGGGTCGTTGTCGTGCTGAAATATAAAATTTCCATCTAAACCCAATTTTTGTGCACTTTCTTTAAGATTGTTGCGGAGTATGTCTATATAAAGCTTATGATCCATTATACCATCTATAAAAACTAAATTTCCTACCCCATTTGCAGCCATACAACCCCAAACCATGACGGAGCCACCACCATGTTTAACTGTAGGACGTAAATTTTTTGGATCCAAAGCGGTGTCCGGCTTTCTCCAAACGGTGTGACGACCATCGCTTCCAAAAATGTTGAATTTACTTTCATCACTAAATATAACTTTCTTCCAAAAGTTTTCTGTCTTCAACTGATGAGTTTTTGCAAACTCCAAACGCTTTTTCTGATTTTGTAAGCTTATGAAAGGTTTCTTTCTAGCTACTCGACTGCTATATCCAGCATGTCTAATCACATTTCTCACAGTTTCAGCACTTACACTTCTGCAGATTATTCGAGAAGTTTCTGCAGCTAGTTTGACTGCACTCAGTTTAGGATTAATCTTGATATCTTTTAAAATTTTCCTTTTAGCTACATCACTCAGAATACTTTTCCTTCCTCTTCCACTCTTATTTTGAATTAATCCATCGCGTTTAAATTTCCCAATGATTTTCTGGACACATGAGTGACTTCTACCGACAATTTCAGCTATTTCACGATAAGATTTTCCCATCTTAAATAACCTTAATATAAATTTTCTTACATCAATACTAGTCTCTTTCCGAGGAGCCATTTTCCATTTAAAATTACAGCTTTATATTCTCATAACCAACTTCAAAAGACAGAAATAACAGTTGAAAAAGTTTAGGATAAAATTTCCCAAACTTAGATTATTAGTAGCAAGCAAAAAGAAATCAAGTGGTAGTTAAACAAAAATTTCATTTGTGTATCCTCAATTTTTTGAGGTTTAGTTTAGTTTAGTTTTTATTAACGTCGCACTAGAAGCAACACGGGGGCTATTGGCGACGGACCTCGTAATTTTGAACCACGGTCAAGTGACGAGGACGACACCTGAGCTGGAACCTCCCTCTCCTAACATCCACACCACGCCAACGGGAGGACTCAATTTTTTGAGGTAAAAATCTGCTTATGTTTATTTGAAGTGCCTCTAAAAAGTTTTATTTTAGAATTTTGTCGTTGATTTTTCTTTATTTTTACTGTTAATTAAACCTTTTGTTATGTCTAAGAATAAAAATTCGTTTGCACTTCTGGTTAAGGTGTTATTTTGATTGAAAGTTGGATTTATCAAGTAAAAGTAAGGTGTATCCTCAATTGTTTGTGCCACTGTATATTATAGTATTGTCCTAATTTATGTAGTTTGTTTCAGCTATAAATTTCGTGTATTTTATGTGATTTGAAAGGAAATTTAGGCTATGCGTTTATTTCAGAAGGAAATAAAAAGATAAAGTTTATATTTTAATGTTTCTTCCCTTTCAAAAAGAAAAACAACATTAGTGAAATCTAAAACTAAACAGTGAAATAAGGCGCTTGCTCCGTAATTCAAATATATAGGAGTCTAGCATGAATTTGACATTTTATACTACTTTCTTTCAAACTTACAAGCTTACAGCAATTAACAAAATTATTTTTTTTTCGAAAAAGAAAGAAGGAAATATGAAGGAATATCTTAAGTATATTTAAAAAGAAGCTAATAACAATCATCGTCATTAGTATGAAACCCCATACTTTCATCAGAAATTTACCCAGTTCGATATCCACGGAGAAATACGTCATCAACTTTTAATGCAGATAAAATGTTTATTCATCTTTTTTTATCTAACATTAGATAACTTTCATTACGTTGAAATGTCTTCTAAAATAATGCATTATGTTTTCGCAGATGTTTTTCTTTATGCTATCTCAACATAATAACTCCCTTATTTTTGTTAGGACCACGTCCGTGCCGGATTATTTAGCGTCAAATAATTTTAGCAGGATACCAAAGATAAATGACTCTAATTAACAATTTAAGTGATTTGAACATGCATTAACATTGCATTTTGAGTCAGTGTAGATGACATAAATATCCGACAAAGATGATATATAAAATATTTCGTCTCATTCTGGCAACTACAAAATTAATTTCATTGAACATTCTAGAATAGATAAAAAAAGCACACATTGCAAAGAAAAAAACTGAGGCAGTTTAATGACAATTAAAACAAGCTGTGAGGAACTATCCTAGTCACCTAGTAAGGCTTATTAGTTTTATTAGCACTCGAAGAACACTTGCTGAGCTTCAAGAACATTTTACTGTACGAAACACTATATTTATACATTTGTAACAAAAAAGGAGGGAGGGGGATATATGGCCCTTGGAAAACAAGAAACACTAATATGAAAATTGACAGTTACAATAAGCACTGGGCGAAAATGCGAGCAGCCCTATGTCACGACTTGGTGATCAAGGTCAACAATCTCTTAAATCTATTCGAAATAAATCTGACAACGAACGTTTGATCTGTGCCAGATTATGAAATGTGTTGAACCATCGAAAGCCGGATTAAAGAGTGGGTTACTGCATTTATTTATATATATTTTCAGACGTAAAAATTTGCCTTATTTAAGTTATAACTTTTTTACTTTTATCAAAAACTACCAAAACATTTTCTTGTAACTATCACTACTAAAATACTTCTAATGACCCTTCCCCTTTTAAGATCTGTTAGGGTTTTCTGCATTATTGTCCAAGTCCAAATGAATAGTTGATATTCGTCTTAAAAATTGTCTTATTTAGGAAAAGCTTAAGCTTGTTTCTTATTATGCGAAAGGTGGTTTCTTCCCCCCCCCCAAATATAATAATAGGTAATACTTATATACATATATTTTAATTTCTGGAGAAATAAAACATGTTTGTCTTTTTTCTCGGTGATTAACTTCTACTACACAGTAAGTAATATTTTCAACAAATTTAAATTCATAATTGTTTTTTAAAGTATCCATTTATTCTTTCCTTTCACTGGTTTTTGCCTTGATTACATATGCATATTTCACAAGATTTAACGAGTTTACAAGAATTAAAATTTTCCGACGTACAAATTACAATCAACAGTGTACATTTAGAATTTGTACTGATAAAGTAGCAGTCGCGTTAAGATTGCAAGCATCAACTCACGGTTCCAATTCTTTATTCTATTAAAGATACATAAGAAACTCGTAAAGGAATAGCAAGAATTTCCGCAAATTAAACAGAATGAGTCATAACAACCCACAAAAAGACTCGTAGAAACATCGTAAAAATTGTTTAAAGTTAAATAGAAGGGGACTTAGGAGTCCCCTCTGGTTTCACGGTGTCGCAAATTTGGAAAACGAATTACCAGTTCAGGTATTGTCTTCATTATTTTGATATGGGTCAGAATGATAAAGTCGGGCACTAATAGCTCTATTGTCGTTCTAGAAAGGCGTTGTATCAAACCGAACCATATTGATGTAGTAACCAATAATATCATTTGATTGATTGGTTATTAACGTCACATATAGAAGCAACAGGAGGGCTATCAGCTACAAACTTCCTAATTTTGAGCCACTTCAAATAACAAGGGTAACACCGGAACTTCCCCTCCACTCTCCAAGCTTCCAGAGCTGCTACATGAAGGGTTATTAGTAGAATAAGAATTCAAATCTACGACCTGATTGAAAAATAGTTTACCCAAGCTGTGACCATGGCCTCTCGGTTACTGTGACCGCGTATTGTTCAAATAAGCCAAACAATTAAAGAGGTTAGAAACTTTTAGTTAACTTAATCATGTATAATATTAACATATCGCAACCTTCTTTGTCCTACCGGAAAAAAAAAAAAAAAAAAAAACCGCTCACCACCCCTTCTTAAAAAAAATATTTTCGTCGGTTTTTTTTCCTTCCGAAAAAAAAAAGACCACACCGCTTCCCATTTTTTAAATCAATAATATAGTTGTCAGTTTTTAGATATTTTGTAAATATTTAAAAATGCTTCAGAAACCCAGAAAAAGTAATTGCGTAGAAACACATTCTTAGAGTTTCACTCTTTCGAACGCATTTTATTCCATACAATTGAAAGCAATAAATTAGCTTTAAGAAGAAAAGTAGGAAATTCTATAGCATTAACGGCAAGCTCGAAAATTCATGTTAGCGTGTCGGCGAAAGCCTTAATCTTATCATGTACTTTCCAAACTTTTAAATATAAATTTTATTAATCGAGCCGAAGTATACACAAACACAATGTGATGTATTGCTATTCGATCACGTGCTAGTCTCAAAGGTGTTTGGGCACAAAGCTATTATGTATTAATACTTACTTGTAATGCGGGCTGATCGTGCTTAAAATATTTAGAGTAATGTACGCTGATTTTTCGTATTAATCAAGCTTTTTCCCACGCTATTTCTAGTTTTAGTAGGGGAGCAGCAGCTGGCCCTCAACATCCCCTTAGATCTCTTCCAGTGGGCGGTATCATCCCCCCTTCTCTCCGTTTAGGAATCTCTGTCTTTTTCGTACAGTAAAGTGTTTTCTTACGAAAAGCAAGTTGTCTATTTTACAGTTGACCGGCACTTGAAAAATAAAATGCAATCGGAATTTTGTTACAATATTATCCATTAAACCAAAAAAACAAAACAAAAAAATGTCATTGTAGAGAACGAAATTTGTCTTCTCTTAAAAATAAAATTTTCAAAGTACTCTAGTAAAAGAAATAATGAAGCATAAAACAATATGAAATTAAAACTCTTTCCGTTGGATTTCCGCTACGGCGCATCACGATATCTCCACCGATGGTTCACTGACAGGCCTGTGTGCGCATGCCGATTGAATGGGAAGCGGTTCAGCACACGAAATATCGTGACAGATTCATTCGCAAATGATGTGGTATCACGAAAACAAACATTGTGGACTTTTTGTACCTCCTTCTTTGTATAAATACAATGTTCGAGATGTGTAGACCTACTTAACAATGAAAAGAATTGCTTCTTCACGGATTTCTACTGAGCCTTTTCATGATGCGGCTGTCTCACTGAGTTTTCTAAAAACGTTAAAGTTATTTGATCTACAGAAATTAATCAGTTCAGTGGTTTAGTAAGAAAAATGTTTACGCTTATTGACGCCAAATTTAGTTTCGCATCTGGCTTTAATAGGCACATTAGTGACTCTTGTATGGTGACAGAATATTACTGTTAGCTTTAATAATTTACTGTATACATAAAATTTTAATTTTTTATAAATTTTAGTTCTTTTGGCATAATACAATCATCAGCATAAGTAATTCGTTGTCTCATTTAAAACTTTATCGTTATTAAAAAATTTTGCTTTAAATTTTTAATTTTACTAATTGAGCAGAATATTATCGTACGGTTTTATAGTTTATTCCATACTTTATTGTTTTATCGCCTATTTTAATATTAATAACTGAAAACAAATGCGATATTTTATTTTTAATTGCTTATTTTGTTATGTTTTGTTATTAAAGTTGGCCCCATTTTTGTACATTAGAATGCTTATATACTGAAGGATTATTATTGTTCTAAAAAGAAAAAAGAGCATGGCCATGACTAGTTTAAGTAATATATATATATATATTATATATTATATATATATTTGTATGTACAATGATATGTTGTGTATTCAGAATGAGATGCGCTTTATTGTACGCAGTTCATTAGAAGAGTTTGAATTCGTATAATAAATGTATGTTACTATCCTCTAAAGTGTGATTTTGTTCTCATCGTCACCAATATTAAAAAAGTATACATCTTGTCAGAGTGATTGCTGTGCATTGCGGTCCTGATAAAAAGAATAAAAACAATTAATAAGCAGGGCATTAAATAGTCTACAAGGGAAATAAGATATCCATACGTGACTCAGTAAAATAGAATCAAAATTGAAAGAAAATTTATCTAATTAAGTTGATTTCTAGAAAGTCTTATTTTTTATAGGGAATCCGAATTTCACTTTTCTAAGTTTATTAATGGCACAATAGTAGAGCCGCGATAGCTTAGTGGCTCATAATCGAAGACATTTTGAGTTCTGATTTTACAAAAGTTCGTTGCTCAAGGGTTTTATGAAAGTTAATTTCTGAGAGTTGCTTCAAAGTTACTGATGTCTTTTTGATATTCTGGCCCCTTAATTTCTTCCTCAGACTGCTCTGACCAATTATAGTGAGGTATAGTCGAGGATTCCGTTTTAATTTTTTACGGACGTTCCCCTCGTCTAGGGCGGTTATTGTTCTGATCGCTGTAATTTCGATTGAAAAATTACAGAGATCAGAATAACTTAATTTTAATTATGGAAAGTCTTTTTAATTAATGCAATTTCATAAAGTCTGAGATAATAAGAGGATTAATTAATTTAATTTAACACAAGAACATCTCTTTTTCTTTCTCTTAAACACCCCGTCTTTCAACCAAGATTCATCATTTAAAATAATAAGAGCTGATCCCCTTTAAATGCGAAGAAGATTCAAAATCTTTCGAAGTGAAATGTGGAAGTTAGGAAAGAGATATTTATTCAGGCCTTCTTCTTATTTGACAATAGTCCACTGTGGTAACATGGGGAATAATGGCGACGGACATCGAATTTTGAGCCTCAGTCAATTGACGAGGACGACATCCGAACTGGAATTTTTCTCTTCAAACTTTGTACCACGCTAAAGGGAGGACATGCGATCTCTACCATGTTTAACGTGCATTAGCCTCGCTACACAGTAGGTCTTTAGTGGCATCAAGGCTCTAACCCAAGAAAATAACGTGTGCCTCGAGTCCATGATCATGACCAATAGGCTACCAAGGCCATAAGAATGGTTCAGAAATCCAAGTTCTGTCGCCAACAGACATCGTGTAGCTGTAGAAGAACATTAATTCCATGCCAAACAACCATATTCTTAAATAACTTCATAAACCTTTGTACTAAATGTGCAAAAGAATTGAAACGGGAAAATTATTAACTAGTATCCGATGAAATTCAATGATTTATTATTATTCTTGAGGACACATGAATTATAAAATGGAATAATTAAAGTAATTTTAAAAATCTAATGCTCAAAAAATTACTTAAAATATGTAATTATTTTATTTTTCCCTTGCACAAATATTTATAACTAAACACAGAAAGGAGAAATATTTGACCTCTCGTGTAGTGGAGGCCGATGTACATTAAAATTTTTCGGGACTCGAAATACTCTCGTTGGTGTGACATGGATATTGAGAGTGAGGGTGACAGCTCTAATGTCGACCTCGTCATCTGTCGGTGGTTTAAAGTCACGAGGTGCATTCGCTGTGGAACTAGTGACGGATCGAAATAGGCAGCTAAAAAACGTTCAATAAACAATGAATATTTTAGGTGTAAGAAATCTCTCTTTTTCAAAAATTCACATTTAGTCAAAATATAAGTAAAGAAATCCATTGAAGCACAAATTTTGTGTTTATTACCAATTGAAGTGTGTCATGCATAGATATTGAATTCTAATTTGGATGATTTTTACGCGATGAAAAAAAATGCAATTAAAAGTTTAATCAATTTGACAGAAAGAAACCTATTTTTCAATATAAATCACTCCTACCGAAGTTTTAAACTTTTCTATGAATATTCATCCATTACTTTTTTTTGAAAACAAAATAAGAGTATCATTTGTACTTTAAAGATAATTTCATTTAATAAAAAAAAAAAAAAAAAAAAAAAAAAAGTGAGGCATTTTTTTTGAAAAAAAATTATTTTTCCAATTATTCTTTTTATATAAACAATAAATTATTGAAATAAAGAATGATAGAGACCTAATTAATCACATACATTGCTATTTCCACATTAATTATCCTTATAGAAACAGAATTTAGCAACTGGTTTTCTGATTACTTAAAAAGTAGAAATCTGATGTCAGAAGGGTTACTAAGAAAATAAAATATCTTCTCAATATATGTTATTTTTAAAGTATTAATCAGTAAAGAATTATGGTTTAATGAGAATGTCGAGTCTTGTATTAGCTGTTTTAAAAATATAACAGTTTAATTTTTATTAACGTCGTACTAGAAGCAATACCAACACGAGGGCTATTGGCGTCAGACCTCGTAATTTTGAACCACGTTCAAGTGACGAGGACGACACCTAAGCTGGCACTCCTTTTCCTAACTTCCACACCACGCCATTGGGAGGACTTTAGGCCCCAACAGATTTAATGTGCATCAGCCTCGGCTACACGGCGAGTCTTTAGCGGCCAAGGATCGAACCCGCGATTGAACCGCCGGTCACGAATCCGAAACCATGACCACTAGGCTATCGCGGCCAAAAATATAACAAAAATGGAACATCTAATGAGTCAAATCAAATCATTCATCTATTTTTCTCTACAATGCAATTATAAACACTTATGATAGAAAAGAAACGGAATCGTATACGTGAAAGTTGCATAATATTCGAAAGATTTCTGAAAGTAGTCATAATTTTGAGTTTGTTTCATGGTTTTATACTTATGAGATAAATGTCTTTTATTATAATATAGAAAAAATATCAAACGGAATATTTTTATTGATATTCAAAATATTTTTTTCTCCTAAACTTTTAATTTGTTTCAAGCTTTTAGAATCATTTCCTTCAAAATTTACTTTACAAAATTAAATTTTACTAATTACCCCATCAGCCAATTCATAAAATTTCCTGTTTTACTTCGAGGAAGCAATTTTTTGATTCCATTGCGATTTCAGGAAAGATAAAAATATTTATTTCTTGGATTACTTCCAAAAACAATCACGCGACTTCCTACTTAAACAAATTTTTTTTTTTCACATGAGAGAAAAAAAAAATTCTGGTGAAACTTCTTACGTTGAATTTTTTCAGCAGAAAGTGGATTTTTTCTTTAAAAGAATTTTTTTTCGTTGGAAAAAATGGCTTTTTTATTCATTGGTTTAATTCTAAGTATAATCCAAAACAAAGTTCAGCAGTATTCTCTCTGAAATGAGAGCAATATGCTCATATTTTATGGAAAAAGAGACAATGTTAATTTTATTAAAATTGAATTAACTGAAGAAAAAATATGTTGCTGTGGCAGAATTATTTAAAAATTAATGACAAGAATAGTCGGAAATTACTATGACTCACCTTCTAAATAGGAAAAATATTGGAATGTTTACAAATATAAGCTAAAAAATTCATAATTCGAAAATTATGAGAAATAAAATTTTAAATTATTATATTATCAAACCTTAGTTATTTTTGAAACCATTTTAGAAAGAACTTCTCATGAATTTTTTTTAAAGAATCTGACAGAAAGGAAGCATTATTTTTTTCAAGAAATTTCTCTAATAATCCAAGTATTTGTGAATTGATTTATTAGAGTGTTCTTCATCTGCGTAATATAAACTGTTTTCCTTTCGTTTTTGAAAAAAAAAAATATCATCAAAATAGTTGATAAAAGAAAAAAAAAATGATCTGCGTAAAAATCATCTTCTCTTCAAAGAAAATAATATAAAATTTTTTTTATATACTTCAACTTTTTATTTTTTTAAAAAAAAATTTTTTTCCTTTTTTTTTTTTTTTTTTTTTTATTTTGGTTAAATAATAAATGTGAAAAAATACGTACTTTCTAGACAGATAATAATCTGTCAAAAATAATAAACGTTTAATTAAATTTTTGTGTGGAAGAGTAATATAATAAGAGTAATATGTAATTTGATAATAATAATAACACACTTAGATATATAAAAAAAATAAAATAAAATCTACTAGCGTTTATTTTCCGCTATTAATTGCAGAAAAGATCTGTTCACAGTTTTTTCAAATGTTAACATTTTTCTCTTTTAAGTATGATATTTTAATGCTGTTACAATTTAGTACAGATATTATTTAGATACTTATTTTAAAATTTGAGGGTAATTTACCAATAATATGTCTTTATACCGAAGTTAATTCGAACACTTTCTGCAAAATTTCTATCATAATCATCAATTAACATAATTTTTTTAATAGTTAGCACATGTTAATATCGAAACCATTTTAGAAAGCGAGAATATATTTTTCAAATTTTTTTTTCTCTCACATAGCTAAATGGCTTTGGGAGCATCCTAATATAGATTTATAACGTATTATTAACGATTTTAAGTTTATGTATAGTAACTTGACAGGTAAAAATTATTCTAGCAATCAGATTCACTTT
This sequence comes from Nephila pilipes, assembly GCA_019974015.1. Lineage (NCBI taxonomy): Eukaryota > Metazoa > Arthropoda > Arachnida > Araneae > Nephilidae > Nephila > Nephila pilipes. The sequence continues at coordinate 34,522 of BMAW01012919.1, forward strand.
GGACTTGTTAATCTAAATAATGGATTTTCCTAGTGTTGATTACGTCAGGAATGACGTAACATTACTAGTTATAGCTCCTTAGGGATAGGAAATTTCAATTTAGTGTGCCCGTGACTTCCACAACCTACTTCTTTAAATATTGGTTAAATATTTGCTATCCTCAATGTCAATTTTTAGCCTTGTGTTTTATCGAGCATTAAAAATTAAGTTTAGAATTGAGGTAAGAAATATTTTTTGGGGGAAGTAATTTTGTAAAAGGTAACATTCGTTTCCAG
>BMAW01012920.1:0-50129 GCA_019974015.1 Nephila pilipes
GTGTGTGTGTGTGTGTGTGTGTGTGTGTGTGTGTGTGTGTTTCAAACACTCAAAGTAATATTCATATTCCAGGCACAAACATGAGATATTTAACTCAGAGTTTTATTTTAATAAAATAAATGAATCATTAATAAAACAAATAGCAAGATTATATTCGCATATCCTTCCTCCTTTCAGAACGAATAAAATAATCTATTTTAAGCCCTTTCACATTAACGGTCCCCAAAAAGAGCTTAACTCACAAATACATTCACTACTTCTTTCCAGAAGCTTCTTCATTTGTGTTTCACATTAATTTGCCTGGTGTCCTAAAGAGTGAATAAACGGTCCGTTAATCATGATTTCTTCACCTGGGTTTTAATTACCTCGGAGACACACAAAGCACAGATAATTATTTTATAATTAAAGACATAATTGTGAACATCCGTCATTCACATTATGAAACTTTGCGAGGGCTTAGAAAAAGCTTTTCACTCATTTCATAAGCGATATTCGACGTAAATAGCATATGAATCAACCCTTAAGAAATGGAAAAAAAACTTATATTGGAAACGCTGAGAAACACTACTACGCTGAAAAAACATTTTTGAAAGAAGAAAAGAAACTAGCATATATATTTCTCTGATACTCCGTCTCAAAATATGAATGAATAATCTTTCTTCAACATCATTGGATATATTGCGACGAAAGTTAATGGTATTTCTCAAATGCGTTTTAAAATTATTGAATTAATAATAATTTGAAATGTTAAAGAGATTAGAACATATGAGTTTTTCTTTTCTTTTTTTCCTAATACCTTTAACAAAGAAGACTCAAATAATGATGATTCGTCGGGAGAATATTATTATTATTTCCTTTTAGCAAAGTTAAAAAATGAATATCTGCTAAGCGAATTTAATTTCACAAACATTCGAAGAATTTACACACTTGCTAAACGATATTTTGCTTATGAAAATAAAAATGCATATGAATTTTGCGGGAAGGTATCTTCTTTTTTATAGTATTTTTTTCTGTGGAGCCTGAGGCTTGAAAGTACACTTACTTTACGTTCATTAAGATTCATTTTAATGAATTTTAAGTTTTCAAGAACTTAACAGTAAAAGGAAAAATTATTAGTACATGTTAAACTGAATTTATCAGAGCCAATTTTTTTTTTACTCTCCGCAGAAAATATATGTATGCTAAAAACATTTTGAGAGTCTTATCTAATCAAATCAATTTTATCTATATATAACATTAAAAACGCTTGTAATATTAAGCTACATTTTGAGAATATTAAGATAATCATTTTTCTATAATGCCGTTTATTAACATTTACTGCTATTTAATATCCTCATTTTATTAATGTTCTGAAATATAATTTGTGATACATTATTTTATGAAATTCTTCTATAAATTCTACAACACATTTGCTTAATTTAATATGAAACTTGCTTTTGAGTATATACTATTTCAAATTGTGACGACTCTATCTGCGATCTTGTCACTAACAGTCCTCTTGGGGAATTTTCGAGCCTTACAAATTATTTTTATTAGAAAACTTCCTCCGAAGAAGAGAATATGATCATGCAAATTAAGACATATATATATATATATATATCTGTATATCTGTGTGTGTGTGTGTGTGTGTGTGTGTGTGTGTGTGTAAGCTTTCAGAAGGAGAGAGAGGAGGGATAGGATTGACTTCTAGCTGAGCAGTAAATAAATTGGGTATTTTAGAAATGTCGATTCTTCCTTCCGACAAAACACCCTTACAAAATGTACAAATTTTATTTTAACTTAGTTCTAGAGTAAAATATAAAATACTTAAATTTTGGACTTTTTTGTATATTTAAAGAATTATTATTAAGTTTTGAAACGATTTTAACATTATTATCTAAATATTTTGATTTCTTCTCTTCATTCAGTAGAAATAAGTATTTTTTTCTTAAAACTAGCTTCTCTCCCATTGATATCTTCTAGTGTTGGAATGAATATATTAAGCATATTCAAAACCTCGTAAATATTTTTTAAACCTCATGAGCTTATACATTTGGAATATATGTGTCCAAAATTGTGCGTGCGTGCATGTGTACATGTGCTTGCATGCAAATATAATTTGTGATAAAAGTAGCTTCAATAAAAATTAAGATAAATCAAATATTTAGTATAGATATTTTCCTTATTTTTAGCATTTTGTGCAATGAATAACCTGAGTATGAATATGAATGTATTACCAATTATGAAAAACATCAACGCATGTCAATGCACAAAACATGTATTAATTTGTTTCTTTACATTATTATTTCTTTATGAAAGGAATTTACTTTTGTAGAAGCTCCAATCTCTAGTCAAATAATAAAATGACAAATAATTCTCTCGGATATATTAAATGTTTTTAAAGCTGAAAAATTGGCAAAAAAGGGTGTTGTAATCCAAAAACTCTATTTGAGTTATTTTCAGAAGAGATTGGGATTTTCATCCCATTCGAGAGAGAAAGAGAAGAGTCATTCATTTTCAAGAGGTTTTAGTTTTCTAGAGTAGAAATGCCTGAGTATATATATAAAGGAAACATTATTTCACCATTTTGTAAAAGTTTATTAACTTATAGAATTATATTATCTGTTAAGGTATGAAGAAAACTTTTAATTTTAATAAACAACTTTTTATGTTGCATTCTTCTTCTGATTGTTATCTACTCCTTTTTTTTCTTTTAATTTTCCTTAACTTCTGTCTTAAACTTCATATAGATTTGTTTGTATAACAACAATTTTATATTTTTATTATCGTTAGCATATCACCTAGCAATCCTATTATCGAGTATCAACTCGCACTCCTTCTTTTATTCGTTATATCATTTCACGTTACCTTGGTGATCAGCGCAGATTACCTTTAGTGCATCAAATCACCTCGCGATCCTTATTCTAGAGTATCAACTCGCTCGTTTACACACTGACAAGCTTGTGTAAGTGACATCATACACTCGTCCCTAAAAGGACGCTTTTTACAGGTGGATGTTAATATTAGAGAAAACAGATAAAACTGATTTGCATTTACTCTCGAACTTAAGAAATTCTTTAAAAATTCTGTTTCAAATAAGTAACTGTACCATTCTAAGAAAATTGAAGTTTACTTCATTTTTTTTAATTTATTTAAGTTTCAAGGATCAATTATCTTTCAATGTTCTTAACATTTTATATATGAGACGTTTTCAAAGTGGTAAAAGTCCACTTTTTAGGGAAAAAATGAGTTAATGGCAAATTTAGTGAGAAATAGATATCCTTACTTTTTTAAAAAAATCTCTTATTCTATGACGCATGATTCCTTCGCAAATTAATCTAGAGAACTATCATTTGCTTATTTTTTTATATAAATTTAACAACGAAAATCCTTAAATATCGCATAATAGGAGAAAATGTACTTATATATACCCCTTTTAAAAAAAGGCTCATGTATTACATAAGCATAAGTTTTATGTACTTTTCTTTATATTGAGAGTAATATATCTATCGTGTACCACAAAACTCCTACACGAAGTAAACAAAATCTGAGCTCATCAAAATTGTTTTGCTCGAGGAAAAAAAAGATGAAACATAAAATAGTAAATATAATATCACCATTTATACAGAATACAAAATTGAAACATAAAAGAGTTAAAACAAGGGAAATAAAGATATTATTTATATATAAAAAATAATGAAGAGCAACTTTTTTCAATGAGATGTAATTATAAAATTACGAGTACAATAAATAAAAGAATAATATGTAAATATTAATAATAACAATACATCAAAAAATAATACTAATAATTAATAAAATGTATATTAAATTAAGTACAAAAAATAAGAAATATATAATTAGTTCAAAAGTTATAATAAATTTTCTATAAAAATTCATATTTATTTATTTCCTTTAGTTCATTTAACTGGAATTCCAAATTCTGTAATTGAATTTGATGGCTCTGAGCCAAATATTTAGGTAATTTAATTTATTTTGAAGAAAATTTTATTTACATAATATACATATGACACTCATACTTCCATATAACTTCGAAATCAGACAAAACTAAAAGTCTCCAGCATTCTCACCATCTGTCATCAAACTGACTGAAAGGGTAGGGAGAAAGTATTAATATTTTCTTTTAACAAGAAGACGTGTGATGTCATTTATAAATATCCAGAAAAAAAAGGAGAAAAATAAGAATTCCCATTTTCAAAAAGATTCAATATTCCTACAAATGAAAATTAATTTACTATATGACAAACATGTACTAGTACTTAAATAATAGTCTGAAACTGCTTAATGCACGTAGATAGATATTTAAAATATTAGTGAAAGAATTAAAATCAAAAGGAAATTTTAACATGGATACAAATAACTTTAAAAAGACAGAAGCTATAAAAGAACTTAAGCGTTATCCCTTAAAAGAACAATTACAAAGTGTATTTAATAAAATTTTCCAATATTTCTATTATTCATTATAATCGATAATTTCTAATGTATATGAGTTCCATGGACTGGATTATTTAAATATAAGTCTTCTAAATATTGTAGACAGTTAATGTTATTATTCCGATTGCTTGATTGAATAAATATATTTTCAATAAATAGAATTTTAAAGTACAAAATTCTTCGGTGATTTTTTTTTCTTCACAATCATGTATAAGCTATGAAACAATAATTAGTTTGTTGTGTAGACAATTATCTAGAATTTCTTCAAATTTACCAGCTTAATTTTACAAAGCTTCATCTTGTTCAGAGAGTCTTATCTTGTGTGTGGCGAAATTGCGTTTATGATGATAGAAAAAAAATTCTTTCTGTACCTCTCGCATCAATCAAAATGCTTTCAAAACCTCTTGTTAATTAAAAATGCGTCTTAAGAAACTAATTTACAGATAGTTCATTGAAAAAGATTAATTCAAACAAACTAAAAGCAAAATAACCAGGTTTTCATTTTCGTATTATACATAAATTCCAATTTTTCCCGTGCAATTTTATTTATCTTCTGTTATTCTATATCATTTTCAATAAGAGAACTGTAAATTACTTCATAAAAATTAAATATTCAATTTAAGGAATATATTTAAGTCCAAATATGAATTTAATTTTTGCATGAAGAGAGGTCAATGTTAACGCCAACGTTAAGTGGCACTTGTATAAAGATTAAATTTTAAACTTGGGAATGGAAACAGTCCTCCTAATTGAGTTCTATTATTTGAGAAATAAATAAAATAGAATTTGTAGGGGGAAGTGATTAATGATTTCAGAATAAATATTCTATAATTACTCTATAATAGATGAACAATGTAGTAGATGCGTTCTATATAGTGAATTCCACTGAAAATATCAATGTATCAGGTGCATGTTACAAGTAGCTTTGATTTCATTAAAATGTTTCTATCAGAGATAGATCAAAGTTTTAAACAATGATCATTAAATTATCTGTTCATGTAGTGAATTAAACGCTTAATAAATTATAAAACAACATCCAAAAATTACCTTCTTTAGATAAGTTCAAGCAATATAGCCCCGAGGAACCCTAGCTTTCATTCCCACGGGTTTTATTGTCGTTGGTAAACACAAGAGAGGCACCCTCGGTATACCCCAGAGATCATTCTCTATTTTCGACCATCCTTTTCGACAACCAAATTTTACCTTTTTACCCAGTATTTTTATTATATCTAGGAAACAGGTACGTATTGTTTGACCAATTATGACCAGGTTTGGCCCTTGCGCTATAAACCTCAACTTTCTCTCCCTCATTAAACTGGGCATAAACACAATATTAAATAATATTGTGTTTATGCCCATTAAAATTTTCAAATATATTTTGGGTCATTTTGCATTTGTTTTATTTTTCATAATTTTAATGTTGTAAGTTTGTATGGAAACTAACACATCGGTCAATAACTCCCGAGACTAACCCAGAGATGGCGCTCGTAGTAAACCAGTAACCAGGTCTTTCTAGAGTACTAACCTTTGCTTGAAACGTGTCAAAATTTTAAGTCGATCGGACCAGGAAAAAGGTTTTTTGAAGTGAAGTGAAAAAGGTTTTTTCCAAGTGGGTGCCGCGATTGCTTTCGATGGAACAAAAACAGCAACGAGTCGATGATTCAGAAAGCTGTTTATCGCTATTTACTCGCAACAAAAAAGATTTCTTGCGGGAAAAAAAAAAAAAAAGATTTGGAAAAGCGTTGGAACGATTGTATCACCCTAAAAGGTGATTAACAAAAGGTGTTATGTTGATGAATAAAAAAAAAATTTGCAAAAAAAAATGTTGTTTTCAATGTTAGACTCGGGAGTTATTGATCGATGTGTTATATGAAAATATATATATATATACATTACAAAACAAAATTTAAAAACATTTTATCGATGCAGGTCGTTTAATACCGTATAAAGTGTCTTCTAATGAATATAAAAGTTTTTTAAGCAAATAGAAAAGTTTTCAAGCATTATTACATTCCATGAACATTAAACTGGAAAAGAACCTAAAAGTGTTTTATTCGATCAAAAAAATAGAAAACAAGAATTTCTTTTTAAGAGGCTTGAGAAACCAAACAGCTAGATTACCAATAAATTAAATCTTTCCCACGGGATTTTCTTTATCTGAAGTGTAGTAACATCAAAGCAAATCTTAGTTTTTGGCGAGAAAAAAAATATTTCTTCATGGTAGAAAATCATTAGTCCATTAAGCTCTGTAAATTGAATAGGTGCAAAAAAAAAACACAAGAGATGCACTGTTTAAAACATCAAAACGTACTTTAGTAGCATTTATCGAATTAGCTGAAAGAGTATGACTTAATACGAAAGATAAACAAGCTTAAAGACAAAATCATTGAACCAGGTGAAGCATTTCCAGATTTAAAGATTGAAATAAAACACATAATTATATATATATAATTTGAATTAAAAACCAACGTTTTTAAAAACAACGTTTTTATATGGCGGCAAAGTTTATTAAAAAAATTATTGAAATATTAGTTAAAACTGGATGCAAATATCTAAATATTGCATTGTTAGGCAAGTAAGAACAGTTCCCAAAATTTCAGAGCTCTAGCTTGCTGGGAAGTTGGTTAAATTAACGATAGAAAACTTGATGACACAGTGATACACACACAGACAGATACACACCAAGTGAAATACATAAAAACGTTAAAACTAACTAAAATTAATTAATTCATCCGGTAAATTAAATGAATGGAATGCATTTTTACCCAACCACCCTTGGCGACAAGAATTACTTAGCGATATTTTGCTAAATGTGGCTACCCTGTTCCGTTTTACGGACTTAAGTTAAACAAAAAATAAAATAATAATAATAATAAATAAATAAAAACCAGCCAAGTTTGGAGCAAATTTTTGAAATCGCGCCAAGTGATTGGGCTAAACTGCATTATTAAAGAAAATATTAATTAAAACTTATCGCAAACGTCTAAATATTGCATTGTTAGGCGAGTACGAACGATTCCCAAAATTTCAAAGCTCTAGCTTGATGGGAAGTTGGTTAAATTAACGATCGAAAATTTGATGACACACACACACACCAAGTGAAATTCAGAAAAACGTTGTAAAATATATATAACTACTTGTTATTCTTCCTGAAAAAATAATAAATAATTAATAAGCTTATCGCGATTGTAAAGCAGACCTCTCTTCCCGTGTCCTCTCTATTAGATTAATATTGTAAAATTCCACTTATTACAACTGACTAACGGATCCGAATCAGTACTAAACTTATTACATGAATTCGGCTAAATATGCGTTTGTCTATGATCACTTCATACTAATCGTTGAGACCTATAATGTCTTTCTTACTATCTTAAGCGTAGGACTAATATCATAATTCAAACTATCCGATCTCTCTCTGTTTCACGACAAACACTATACCGTAATATAAAAAAACTCCTCTATAATTTGTCTTTCTATTAACTACTCGTCAGCTTATATAGTAATACTAGTTTACATAATTTACTAGTCAAAACTTTTCAATCAAAACATGCCTTAGGAATACCCAAAAGACCAGTTGAAAGAAAATAGACCCGCTACCCCATTACAGAACTATTCGAGGTATCTATATAATGTTACTTCCAATTTAACGTACAATTACTAAATAATCTCTCTAATAAAAATTTAAATAAATTTATTATCTAGAATTATTTTTAAAAATTTATTAAAATTAAGTTAACTTATTAAAAATCTAAATTTATTAAAATTAAATTAATAAAATTCATCTCTGAAAGTTAAATCTAAGAACCGCAACAGAATTTAAAGAGTTCTTAATATTCCTAATGAATACAATTTATCAAAATATATGAATATAAAAACACTCTGTGTTCCTGGTTCACACAAAGCCTTCAGCTCAGATTAACATTATGTGAAATATAAAAATATGTTTATGTATTCTGCGTCACACAACGAATACAGCTATTCAAAGTTTCCCACAATTGGAACACTGAAAGAAACTTTAAATGCAGCAGTATGACATAAAGCGGTTAAAAAGCAGCAAAAGAAATAGATTTTTTGATGGAAATTAATTAATAAATTAATGGGTAAGCGATACTTATAAAGTAAGTCACGTTTCCTCTGAGAATGGACTTAGTTGCTTAAAAATATACCACTCAAGGTAAAAACATAATGCCAAGTTCAGACACAATGCCAAAAAAAAGTAGATTACTCTGTTATGCATAACAAATGACTTTTAAAAAATAAAGGTCACATCATCACATTCAGCAATTTTCTTTCAAACTCAGCCACAGAATATTACTTATTTACGTAGAAATGATATATATAATACTTTTAAACCATTATTATGCGTTCATTCTTAAGTACAAGGATGCTTACGAAAATAATATTAATAATTCTGAAGCATTTTGAAGACACAACTGCTAATGAAGAAAAGAAACGAATTATGGATATAAAATTTGCTTCATTTACGACAGTAATCAAATACTTCTCCTTAAAATTAATCTAGTATTAATTTGAATATTATTTTGTATTTCATAAGAATCACACTTTTTTTATTTTGTGATCTCTGCATATTTCTTGTTACACTTACATCATTTGTGTGTGCTTTCAGATTAATATTAACTCTAACTAATACGACAGTGGATCAAAAAAAAACTTATTTTTAAAGAAAGATGTCGTTACGAAAGCAAATTGGTGTTACCATTGTGCTCTTTGCCATCAGTTAATGGTGCCTGGTTTATTAAAATTGATTTATAGCCTTTAATCAAATCAAAATCTGATTGTGCCGCGTCAAGTTGTCACCATCGCTGAGACTTGGGTTCATCATTATACACCGAAAACTAAGCAACAACCAAAGAAATTGTTTCGTCTGGCGAATCTTCTCCAATAAAGACGATAATAATCTAATCAGTCGGAAAAGGACTCCTTCGAAAAATTAAAACAACCTATAGACAATACTACAGTGTGTGTGTGTGTGTGTGTGTGTGTGTGTTACCCCATTTCAATTTGCTATTCAGAAGCGGGTTCTTTTTGAACACTCTCGTATTAATTTTTTAAGAGATGAAAAATTCGAACATATATTAAACTCTAAAGAAAACTCTATGAACTATATGCACGTATTTCCATAAAGATTTGAGCAATAAGAGAAAGTTGTCAGAATAAAACGAAATTTTACATACATAAATATAACGTTGATGTAAGTAAGTGATTATGAAATCAATACAAGATGATCATTTATTGTAGGAGATTTTAGTACCCTGTTGGGCAACCTCTAGTATGAATGCATGATGTAATATGGTCGAGCATTGAGGCATATAAGTCCCGTATGATGTCTTGCGACATCTCGTTCCACAGTTGCTGCAAACGTGCCTTTAATTCGACCAAACTCATAGGTTGTCCGATTTACCGTCCTGAATGATCCCAGATTTGCTCAATCGATGACAAATCTGGGGATCGAGCAAGCCAGGGAAGGGTGGAAATATAGCGAAGGTAGTCCTGTGAAAACCTTACTGTGGTGGGCGACCATTGCCCTGCTAAAAAAATGGCTCTCAAAAGCCCTGATGTGACTGGCAGCACATATGGCTGGAAAATGTCACGAAAGTAAGTCTGGCTGTCATTGTGCCGTGGATCATTATTAATGTTAACCGTTTGTCATATGTGATAGATTCCTGTACCATCACACCAGTTGGGGTATAGGTGTGCTGCTGTACAGTGAAGGCATCAATAAGACATTCATCACGGGGTCTCCACACACGTACACGGTAGTCAGCACTACCCAAATTAAATCTAGATTCGTCACTAAAGACGATCTGATTTAATTGCAGTCCAATCCCTTCGAGCGCGACACTACTCCAAATTGATCCAACGGTAAGTGAGTGTCATGGACATGTAATGGATACCTCAATAACAACTGTGCTTAAACCAGGTGCCTTGCGATAGTAGGGACAGACAAAGAGACCCGTAGTGAAGGGGCTGCCTGTGTATGGAGGGTAGACAATGAGATATTTGGTGCTATGCGTGTGTGTCGAATGATGTGACAGCCTTCTCGACTCTTGGTCTGTCGAGAGCTTTCTGAGCCTGGTCGTTGTGTAAAAGTCTTGTCTCTTGTTCACTGGTACCAACACCTCCTCACATTAAAGTCAGAGTGACCTAGGTGGTGAGCTATTCGCCGAGCTGATCACACGGTTTCCATCATCCCTATGATTCATCCCCTCTCGAACTGCTCATATTGCCTCCAATGATGGTTTTATGGCATTTTTAGTTCAAAAGTATCCCTCTGAAACAGATTACATATACGCAAACAAGCTCTGCTTTCCTGTTTTGCAATCAAAGGAGAATGATGTTAGATGCCTTCTGGTGGCATTATGCAACGAGCAAATAAGCTGCATTTCTATTCTTTTACATATTTGTCTGACACGTACCTTCATGCCAAGTTTCGTAACAATTCTACTCTTACTTCTTGGTGCTCAAATTTTTATGGCAATGAGTGCGCATTTGTAATTTTTGTCTCAATAATTACATTCTTTCTCATATTTTTGTGCTGGAAAATACATAACCTTTGACAAGTTTTAATTACGATGATGTTTAATAAATCTTGAATCCAACTGATGAGCTTCAATCTTTCGACTGTTTTTACACACCTATGAAATATCAACGAGATTATTAGAAGGGAGATAAAAATAAATTCATTAGTTTTTATAAGTTTTTATTTTCCTCTGAATACTTTTATACGGGATATCATAAAGTTTTATTTATTACTAAGAAACAACCTTTGGTATCTGGATAAAAAATATATTCTACATATTAGTTAATCCTTATGTACATTATGTTGCAAATTACAGCCATTTATGTTAATTTGTTTGGCATTAAAAAGCTATAAATTAAAGTAACTCGCAAGATCGTAAAGTTTGGATTTTTATCCCAGAATATCGTAAGGTCTTAATTATTATTAAAAAATGATTGGGATAGAAACTTAATTTTTATATGTTATTCTTAAGACTTTTCTACACAGCCACCCCTTTCAGTGTTAACTTTTTCCCCACCATTTCTCTCTCTCTTGATCTTTCGAAGACCATCATTGTAGAACTTAACAGATTGAACTCTATCTTCTACATACTACGAGCTACTTCTATCTATGGCTTCTTGAAATCAAACAAATCAATATTAATAGTAGTAATTTTCCTCATTTACATAAGCATGAATTAATATGCAGAATAAATTTTATCCAGATATCTCTTTTATTTTTTGGCATGCATGAAAAATTTGCGATGCCCCTCTTTTGATGAAGGATGCCCCTCTTTCTGACTGAAATATTTTATATTTTATAACTGTACATTTTCAGTAACAGTACCGTCTAAAATACTCTTTGATACCTTTGAAAATTATAATTTTTCAATCCCTCCTTTCAAGAATTCTTTCATTCTCCTTGGTTCGATTTGATACACCACTTTATTCGAATACAACGTTATATTAATGCCAGCAATTGCATTTAAGCACGCACTTTCCTAAATCGGTGCTCTCCGATATCAAAATAAAAGACACCCCACTACTCTACGAAGATACTCCGACACGATACTATTTACAAAACGTTACAACAACAAACAGGATCAGTTGGATGGGAATCGAACAAGTGCTTGTTTATTCTTGAAGAGCCACTAACTCGTTGAAAATTTAAGAGACCTATAGCACGGAAAACGCATCGCCGAAACTCCTTCACCTTTGAAATATTAAAGCAGCATTCCGACACGATTCTAACTGATCGATTCAGGGTTGTTACAAAGATGGGATAAATATGTGCGCTGAAAGTTCAAGGGACTTAACTTATTGAAACATGTTAAATCGACGATCTTCAAATTTCAATACTTACTTTGTGATTCGTATTAAGCCTTTAATAAAAAAGAAAATGGCATTCTTATAAATTTAAATATTATTTCTACTTATATCTTATTCAGAAATTTTAAGATTTGTAGATGCCACCGATTTATTGAAAGGCAGAAGAGAAATTTCTAAAAATATATTCCCTTTATAATTTATGTGGAAAATAATTTGAATGTATCAACTTTTTGTATTAGTACCATAGGTAGAATACCCGTTCTTCAAACGTTCCTGAATTTTTAAAATAAAACAACCATGATGATTAAATTGTCGCAAGCAAAGATAGACTATGATTTTGAGTATGTGTGTGCGTCAGGGAGGGGAGAAAAAGACGTAATATGTGCCAAAGGTGTGCTTAGTAAAGAGGTAGCTTCTTTAAGAGGGAAAAAAGATGAAACAAAATCTAGATCTCTGCGAATGCTATTAAAATATAAATAAAATCCACTTATTGATATTTTTTCACTTTTTTTAACGAATCAAAACATCTCTAAGATCTTTGGGTGTAAATTTGTATAAAGAGGCAATAAATCAACAGTTAAACTTTCAGTTTTTATTTAGATATGATTTGGAATCCAAACTAATTTGACTCCATTATTGTAATTTATTTCGAAAATTCCAACTATATTTTTTAAAAAAAAAATCATTAAGAGATACACCTTTTGAACAGAAATTTTGCGGAAAGAAATTGTTGCATCTGCTGGAAAATACGGAAAAATATTGAAATAAAGTGAGATTGAAAAATATCACTAAAATTATATTAAAAAAAAGAATTAATGGGAATAAGTGTATGGTTCTGTGTCGTAGTGGCAAATATTTCGAGGCATCCATTTCATTTTTAAAAAAATATTTTTCTTAAGAAAGTTTTACATTTAGCGCACACATTCATTTCACATCAAAAATCGTTTTAAAGACCAAAGCTATTCCCAAACGTCGCCGAACAGAGGGGGTTGGGGCCAGAATCAAAATATTAGCATCCGCTGTAGCATGAATTAGTGACGTTAATGGAATATAGATTAATATACATTCCCCAAAAATAAAGAAAATAAAAAATAAGAAGTATACGAACTATGACGTCAAAACTCCTTTCCCGTAAAGATTGCTTTATGATAGAGAAAAGCATTTCTAAAAGCTTACATTTCCAAAGAAATTAACATAAAATAAAAATGAGATAAAGTGAAGCAAATATACACAAATACAACTTGTAGACATAGATGGGAGGAATAAAATTTTCCAAAAAAATTTTATGTTAAAAATATCATTTTCACAAAAAGATTTTTTTAAAAACAGTATACTTAAGCTATCATTATTTACTAATCAAATTATACATTTAAAGTATCATTAATCCTCGTCATATCTAAAACAAAAAAAAATGTATGAATAATTACACATCAAACAATTTACACATACAGGCGTATCCAAAGTATGACAAATCAACTTATTAAAAATATTAACAGCGCAATTTTTTTAAGTCCGAAGATACGTACAACATAATTAACTTTTAATTATGTAACATTTTGACTAATGTATTTTCATGATAATTTAATCTGTTATAGATAACTATTAAATAATACTTTTTTTTCCTTTTAAGTACTGAAAATTGTACGTTGTCTTTTACTACAAGGCACTGTAGATTATTCAGTAAAGTTATGGATTGTCAAAGAGCTGTACATTCTCAAATATACTTCAAAAGATAATAAACGACTATTTAACGTTATGATAATTTATTATCCGATTCATTAATCGTACTCTTGAAACCTTTCATTAGCCCTTTTTTACTTTCTCATTAATTTCAATATCCGTTGAAACTGTATTATCTGAAGATTTTAAAACTGTCGATTTAGAAATAAAGCTTTTACGAACTTTAGGCACTGTTTTGGTACTATAAACATTTTGGAATTCAATATTAAATTAGGTTTCCAAGCCTTCATTTCAGCGTTCAAAACTCTGAGCTCTTGATTTATTGTAGTTTTTGTTAACTATGTCTGAACTTTCTCCATTATCTAAAAATATTTCGCTCTCATGCAACTTTGAATTATAAAGAACAAATGGTGACTTTCCGCTGTCTATCAATCTATTTCGGTCATTTATTTCGTTCAAGTAATCAAACGATTTTTCCTTTGTATCGAAATACATTTCATTTTCTTCATTGCTATTATTTGCAGCAAATTCATGGTTTATTTTTGTGTCCCTCATATAGTGGGTATCAACCTGGTGTTCTGAATCTTTGAGCAAGCGGTTTTATGATTTTCTTCACAATTATGATTTTCATAATTTAATGGATCATGCATAGAAATACTTGACTGCCTTTTCTGAATATAGAAAAGCATATTTTCTTTATAAACCACAATGCCTGTCTATCTTTCTCATTTTCAAAAAATATATACTTGATATCATTTTCGATATAATCTAAATTCTCATTATAATCAAGAAAAACAATGGATATAATATCAAGAAAAACAAACACTTTTCAATCGTTGTCACGCAATTCTATATTAATGTTAACAGAAATATCTGATAGATTCTCACTAGGATTCTATTTTTTCGATGGATAAGTTTTAAATCAATATTGTAAATCATTAATAATTCTCCCAAATACACAATATCCTTCCGTGGATTCTCTTTCCAACCTTTTATAGAGAAATTAAAATTCATTTGACTTCCTTCAGTAAATTTTGAATCTATGTGTTTGTGATTACCTAAGACATTTTCATTGATATGAGAAACATTTTTACTTCTTAAGTAATATTCACCTCGCAGACAATATGCTTTTGTAAAAAGATACATGACACATTTTCTTTACCATCGAAAACATGATAAAATATATAATATTTTCAGTTTGACAATAGATTAGATGACGCATCCTCAATACTTAATTCTGGTCGAGTACCATATAACATTTCACCTTCGTCTGATACTGAAGTTTAAGTAAAATTATAATCTAAGCCTTCTGATACTTCCTTACTAGTTAAATTTCTAGCAGAACAGTTAATATCACCCTTAATGCTTATAGAATCATAAAAAGGAGTTGCAATACATTTTGCTCCCAAATTAATATTTTAATCGACACTCTGAATTGGCACAGTTTTAAATAAGACTGCTGTAGCAGAGAATGAAACATTTTCGGACACAGTTCTTTTATATATAATCTCGCAGTTCATATGTTCTACTATCAGAAAATTAGAATCGGTATTTATAGTAAGACAAGAAGAACTAAATATATCGAGTTTAAAAGGATCATCAGGTATGCGATAGATGAGGAAACATACCTGCTAAGCATTTTTGGAATTCAAATCACATATAGTTGATACAGTATTTGCTGCGGCTGTTGGTTTGAATAGAGGCACATGCTAAACATTCTGATATTTATTTATTTACACACCATTGAACTACGTACAACGAGCTCCGAGCGAGCATCAAGTTAGAGCGCAAGTCGAGAAGAGAGAGAATGAGTCAGTTCTCGGAAGTGAAGGAGAGCGCGCACCAGGGTTGCTGCCTTTGGCGAGGAGCGCCCGCAGAATCTGTTTGGCGGTCTTCACAATCGGTGAATAATCTGCCTGTTGGCGAACCGCTGCATATTTATCATATAATCACCAATCTTAAAGAGTTCATTTTAGATGCGTATGTTCATTGTTTACGGTTATTTTTCGAGGTTCTTCAACCAATTATTCAAAATTCTTATACTTTTCATCAATTTCTGACTTTTTGTTTGGACCTCCTTAATTTGATGCAAAGAAATATTTCCTCCATTCTTGAAGAGAGTAACAGACATATTCCCTAGCTGATAATGACCACAATACAATTCACCTGAAATAATAGCTGCTTTTGTGAATGTTCTACCTCTCTCACATTCAATAAGAACTTCGGCTAGTAGAAAGCAAGTTGAACTAGCATCCAAAGGTTGTTACACACATCAGTGTTGACCAATCATATCCACGGGAGTCACAAATCTGTGGTAAACATTATCTGTAGTGGCTCTAATGTCGTGAAGAATTTCGAAACTGATACAATTTATTTTTTAATGAGAAGTATATGGCTGCAAAATATTTCTTTAATATTTCTTTTCCCGTCACATTCAGAAACAGAATTTACAGGCTCTGAAGTTTCTTGGTCTTCAGACAGCTTGGGTGTAAATGATCAAGAGAGTTACAGAGAAAGCATCTTAATTGCCTTCTTCTTTCGAAATCCTTACTATGATTAGAATCAATTTTTTTTCTCTCGGAGTAGTTTGCATCATATTTAGAATTTTCAATCCTTTGAAGATTTTTTCAAACTTTCCAAACTTACTTGGTCGTTTAATTTCATATTTCCCTCCCGAAAATACATTAACCGAATTAGTTCAAAATGTTTTTCTCACATCTTGGAAATCTTCCAGTTTTTCAGCCAATTCTCTTTGTGAGTTAATGATGGGATATTTATCAAAGTGGTAATCTTTAAACTCAAACGGTGCACGTTTTTTCATCTGATCTGCAATGTTCAGATCCCGCAATTGATCGAAAGTTTCAACTTTTATTCCTGACGTCCATCTATCAAAATATTGAAATTCTTGATAAATATTTTGCCAAGTACATTTAGTAATTTTCTGATGCGTATTAAGCAGTTATATGAATTTTTCAGAAGTTAACTTCAATCTCTTTAACAATAATTTCTTAACATGATCATAATCATTAGCTTTTTCCTCCGGCTCTTGGGCAATTATCTGTGGTATTATCTGTGTTATTTCTTGTAGGAATAGACCTAACAGATATGTGACCCAAAGTTTCTTTTGAAGTGATATTCTACTAGCTTGGCGCTCAAATAGTACTAAATACATGTTAATATCTTCCTCTAAATTATGCTTATGAAGAAACTTGCTTAATTCCTTACTAGTTGTTATCGCACTTTCTACTTGGGGCTACTGAGCTTTCCTAATTTAAATTTCTAACATTAGTTTTTCAAGCTCAAAGTATTTTGTCACAGCCTCTCATTCTTCTTTCCGTTTTCGCTCTAGAAATTCTTGAATTCACCCTTCTTCTTTCCGTTTTCGCTCTTGAATCTCAATTTTTTCTTCCCGCTTTCGCTCTTAACAAATTCCTCAAGCGTCGATTTAACAAATTCTGCTTCGTATCCATCACTCTTAAGAATAAAATTTCTTTTAATATGATCTTCATATCCTGAGTAACTCTTAAATCTAATTCTTTCGCCAATCTTATTACGTAGTCCTTTTTCCCTTTCTTTGAATGAGCCATTTTCTTATTGAAAGTAATAGATAACATCAGAAAGCTAATTTGACTCAAATATACTAAAGATATTTGCCTATCTACGAATTTAAAACCTGAAGTTCAGAATTCGCCCAAACGAAACTTGTCTTCCCTCTCCAAAAAGGTGTATAAAAATATTCACATTAAATCAAAACACAAATAAAACAAAGTAATCATAAAATTCTTATATTTCAAAAACAAAACTAAATAGCTTTCTTTTAAATTATAATTTAAAACGAAACTGTATACATTTCTTAATACTTTCAATCTAATTTCCTTGAGATTTGTAGTTATATTATGAAAGCAGATACATTCAATTAAAATATCAAAATGAAATTTGCTTTTTAAAACCAAAAAAACGGGGGGGGAGTAATTTTTTTAAGACATACCACACAACTTCAATTCTTCACTTACATGCGCAGAATAAGAAATTAAATAAATTCCTAGAATATTATAATTTTCATTCTGGTACAAAATAACTCTCCAATATTATCTAATATTTCTAACCGAAACTATCTTAGATTTTCGTAAAAATAGTTATAACATATTTATGAAATCTACACTCTATTGGTAAGAATATAGTAATAACACAAAATTGCTTGATGATAAGTTACCAGGTTGATACAATCAAGACATAACTATACTGTATTGATACCAAATTGTCCTTGTAATTACTAAAATCGTATAAAAACAGTATTTTCTCAGCTAAGTTATCACAATTGAAAATTAAACCATAAAATTAATATCAATTCAAAATAATAATTGCTTCAATTTACTGAAAATAAAAATAACATTACCTGCATGATATAATTGAATTTGAAATCAGGGTGATATAAGCAAATTTAAACAAAATATAAATCAAAACATTGAAAAAATATCGATTTGTACTAGGATGGTATAGTATATAACTTTTTAAACAATAGTTTATCTTACATAGGAAATTAATGCTTGATGAAAAAAAGAACTTATCTGTCTCCTGATTGCAAAGACTGGACGTCCACAAAAAGCAACAACTTGGACTACAGGAACCACGACATTCCTTCCGAAAACGTTTCGCGGATAAGTTAAGAGTAGAATATATTCCCATATTAGCCTCTCTCACACACACACACACATTGCAAGACATAATTCCACAGTTATACACAATGATGGACGCACAACTTCAAGTGCAGGGAGCAGTTTCTTCACAGTGATAAAATCGAATTACAGAGATCACTTTTTTTGAAAATGAAAAAATCCAAGTGCAGGGGGTACTTTTTTCAAAACAATATAATTCAAGTGATGGAGGCATTTTCTTCAAAACACTAATAACCAAATGCAGGTAGCAGTTAAACAATAGCCAGGATGTTTATAACATCAGTACTTTTCACCAAGAAAGGTGCAAATCACTTCCTCCACCAACCAAGGTTTGTTTTATTTTCTCTTTCAGGATCATATCTCAGCGCTTGCCAGCAATAAGATTAAGCGGTGGCGTAGTGGCAAATATATCAAGGCGTCAATTTCATTTCTTAAAGTATTTTATTAACAAAGTTTTATATGGTATGCACACATTCACATCACATCGAAAATCATCTTATAGACCAACGCTGGGGCCAATCGTCATTAAACAGATTAACTGTGGACGAGAATCAAAATATCAGCAAAGCTGTTAGCAGGAAGTCGTGACGTCAATACATTTTAAAATACATTCAAAAATATGAAAAATGAAAAATAACAGGAATAAAAACTATGACGTCACATTGGAAAGAGAAGTGCTAATTCAAGTGTCTTTTTCGTTACTTGTCAGTTGTTCAAAATTGCGATATCTGTCGCAAATAGCCCTCGTGTTGCTTTTTAAGTGCAATGTTAATAAATTTTCATCCTCCTCGTATGAATGAAAATCTCTCCATATTTGTTATAGAACTAAATTTAACTATTTTATATGTATTTTATCTGCAATGATTTTTCAATCAAGATTTTGAAATTTATGAAAGAATGAAACAGACTTTTATTAATGTTGTAAAAGAATCCGTTTTTGTGATTAGAGTTTTTTTAATTATACAATATATATGAAAATATTATTATTATTATCTTTATACTTATTTCCTGTTTTAAGTGTGTCGACATTTTTACTTTTGTGTGCGTCTATTTTTACCTAGTTCTTAATTTAGCTTTCAGACAGAGAAAAATGCGCATTTAACAAACAAAATCAAATGGTTTATATATACTGATCGTATGCATTATTTTGGTAACCTGCATTTTCTCTTCTGCTTCTCCTACTTACCATAGATTACAGTGTTCTCTCTTACTGGAATGTTTTGAAAACACATAGAATACATATTTACATCGCCAAGATTACATAGCGACCTCTTCAGGGGCTACCAACATTTCGTTTTAAAAGAGGGCTCTCATAATTGATCTAAAATGTGTTTCACACTAGACCAGCTCTAGTATAATTATTTCATTACACATGTATTACATCAATAGCGATTGTACCCAAAAGATGCGGGAAGAAGTTGCGTATGCACATAACGTACAATAGAATATGCAAATGATTAACTTTTGGTGGCCAAAGACTGATTAGCTGCAGCTCTAGTGCTTTGCAATGGAGCATCCGGATACTGTATGAATCAGATGACACGCCTTTCCTAAAGTATAACTTCCATGCGAATGTGTCTAAATCATACTTCCACTCGAATGTGATTCCGTCGTTTCATAGACACATATTCACATGAAAATAACCTTTGAGTGGATAGTGTCAATGCTTCGCGAACTTTATGAGAAAATGTAGCCATTTGAAAGGGGACGAGCAATTTGATAAAGGAAGTAGGGTGGTCAAATCATTGAATCGCACTACATTTGATTCAGAGTGATGCTACCATTTGACGTTGCAGGCAAGAATGGGTAAACCATAACTGTACAAAGCGTAAAGAAGGTAGCGGTCGGCCGAGAACGATGATAGAATGCGAGGACGGAGTAATCATCCAATCGGCGTTCACAGCCCCTGAAACATCAATATCAACAATCATCCATATAATTGGGACACCAGTTACTGCAATGACCATCAATAAGGGACTCAGAAAACAGGGACTGAGATCGTGGAAGGCCATTGCTTCGACTAATCCTTACCGATGGACACCACCAGTCTCGTTTTCAGTGAAACCGAGCATATTCGGTCTGGAATCTCTCATACTGGAGTAGAATTGTCTTCAGCGATCAGTTCCGCTTCAAAATTAACCCTAATGACCAGCGAAGATGTCACGAGACGTCCAGAAAAGTGATGGGATAATCACCTAACTCCCATCAGCCCCACAGCTCGACAGCCACGATTTGTGGTGAAAAGTTGGGTTCTTTATTTATATCTCTTCTCTAACTTTGGAACTTTTTTGTAATTTGAATATCATAAACAAAACTTTAACCTAATCAAATGAAAAGTTTTCTACTGAAATTAAATGAAGGTAAGGAGAATGCATATACATACAAACACACACACAATATTTACATTATATATAATTATTTATATATATATATATATATATATATATATATATATATATATATGTGTATGAAAAGAAGATGATAGTTGATAGTGAGTAGTCAGTAGATACTTGTATGTTAAAAATTGGAGTGATTTGCAGTAGCTGTTCTTCTGTCATTAAAATCGAATTCCCGGTCAAAATTAAATCAAAAAAATTGTCGACTCTTCAGTATTTGAGAAGCAATTCACTCTTCATGGGTGAGTTGGTAAACTAGAATTTGAACATTTAATTCTAAATTAAGATTCAGGCATGTTCAAAAAAAAGTAAACATAAAGAGAACATTAATTAAAATAATTATTCATAGAGTGATTTAGTTCTTTTCTGGCGTCCATTCATTAAATTTTGAACTTATTGTTCCATTAGTATTACTTACATTGTTAATGATGTCAACAGAAATAAATAATAGAATGTCGTTATAATGGTAAGGAGTATCATTACATTTGATGGCCGCACCCCTTTGGTTGTCATACGTGACACCTTTATAGCACAGTGGTTTGACGACGAGATTCTACAGTCCATAGTGTTGCACTTCCTTCCACGGACCCCTGGGCTTTCATTTCAACAATATAGTGCCTGGCAGGCCATGTCACGCTTTTCTACTACATTTTTCGTGCTTCTCCAACATTTTCTTTTGCCTGTGCAATAGCAAGATCTTTTCCTAATAGAGCCTTTAGGCTTTGATGAACAGGCGTCTCCCATCGTTGCCGAATTGTACCGATCTAACTCGTCAAAGGCAACCAATACCTCAGGAGAACATTGACCAACACACTAAGGTTTTATTTTTTTATTCTTCTCTACATAGTCACCTTCCAAAGTTATGCCTGAACTTTTCTCCTGGTGTTTCTTGACCTTTCAACAACTATCATTGTAGACCTTGGCAGAATACGTAGAAAACTGTCATTCTGCCACTTAAATGATGTTATTTGAGTTGTAAAACATCCACCTCTGCAATGGTTTTTTGAATTTTAGCAATAATAAAAAGTTACTTGGGGCGTGATCGGAGGAAGTAGCAAAATTTCAAAGTAATGTCACTTTTATTCCTCAACTGCACTTCGAGCTGAGTGATCCAGGTGCATTATTAACATAAAGACACCTTTGGTTATCATACTGTACCATTTCTTGATCACAGCATCACGCAGTTTGTTCAGCAATGTGCAGTAATAGCACCAGTGATGGTCTAACACTTCTCCAGGTATACTGTTAAGATGACTCCACGATAGTCCCAAAAACCAGACAGCATGACCTACCCTGCAGATTTCTGCATCCCAACCTTTTTGGAGGGGTGATAGAGAGCGGAAAGAGAAAGACTGTGCCTCTTTTTAATATGTGAATCATATTGATGGATCCAAGATTCATCCATAGTCTCCAAGAGATTAAAAAGTCTTTTTCGTCTTGCTTCAACAGATTCAATATCTCCCTTGACAGGTCATGCCATTTTAGCTTCTGAAAATGAGTCAGTAATCTTAGAACCCAGCGCTATGATACTTTCAGTAAATGTAGCTTCTAGTGAATAATTTTACACATACTATCGCTACTAGATCAGTCTCATTCAAGATTATTTGGATGGTTGCTTTTCGGTCTAGTAGGATAAAGTTCTCTACTTTCATCATCTTCAAGTGTTTGTCTTTTACTTCTTAGATCGTCTGTGAAGGATCATATGACCAGTTTAAAAACTCCTATCATTACGAGCTGTCATTTTCATCAGCATTCATGATTTTAGCGAAGATTTACCGAGCACTATAACCTCTTTTTTTTTATTACTTTCATAACTTAATCACATTTCGAGCCTATATCTTCTTCATTCTGCAGGATACTTTAATCTACTGCTTTCTGATACAAACAAATCAACATTAGTAGCTGTAATTTATAATATTACATACACAAGAATCACTTAATATACAAAACAAAATTTATTCATATGCCTCGATTATTTATTAATATAATAAATAAAATTTAGCGTATCAACTCGTAAAACAGAAATATAATGTATCAAATTAAATTACTATTTATTGTATTAAGAGCTTACCTTGTGTTCGATAAAATTAATTTACTGCACTACTAAAATATATTTTTTTATCAAATTAATTACATAATAATTATTTTAGAAACACAGATTGTTTGTTATTGCATTTGTCATTGGTTATTGTTTTTTCGTTTCACACTATCAGGTTTTCTGTTGTTTTAACATTTCTTACATTTTCTCATTCATTCTAATTAAATAAAACTGTTGTTTTAAAAATAAACAAAAGCAAATTACTTTTATATACTTTTAAAACAGAATCCAGTTAAAAAAATACTTCTAAAACGGTGTTTAGAAATATCAAGTAATCTTTAAAAGGAAAAACATGTTAAAACTGGTTATCTTAAATTTAACATTTGTTTCATTTGTATTTAACTTTGTCTAATTTTAAAAATAAAAAGGCAAACACATTAAAACTTATTGCAAGATAAAAGCATTTAATTCACAACTCTCATGATAAATTTACTCAATTAAAATTTACGAAAGCATTAATTTCATCAATCTGGTAAAATTACAAAATCATTATCATCTATTACACGTATTAGTTCTATCTCTCAGGGGAAAAAAGCAAGCATCATAAAACTCTTATAGTTACAAAAATGAGTAGCAAAGGTAGGAAAAGTCTTTATGAATCAAAATAAATCATTTTTCTTGAGAAAACTTATCTTTCTTCAATAAATCGTGATCCTCAAAAATGGAAAACTCGCCTTAAAGTTCCGACAAAAACCTTCATTAATTTTCTTGTTACTACTGGAACTGTCTCTTGAGATTTCAGGCATTTTTCGTGGCGTAATAACGATAAAAATAACGTTAATAGTACTTTGGGTAAAGTTCATAAAACTCTGGAAAACACTTGAAAATAGATTAAGTAAGAAAGAAGGCTCACACCAAGGTCGTAATACTATATTTTTTGCTTTAAGAAACATGTGATGTAACTACTTTGAAAAATGCTGAAGATGAAAGCTGTGGGGGATCCAACTTTTCACTAAAAGAGCTTTATATTTGAAAGAGTGTACAATACACACGCACATATAAGAATACCATTGTTGAATAAAATATGACAAAAGCAGTTTTTAAATTTAACAAAGGATATTGATGTGTTTCTGTGGTTTTTAATACTATTCACTTGGCTATTTTCTGTTTTTGTGTTTTGAGTTTCTACTTGGAGCCGGTGATACCGCTTTCCATAATTTATCATTTATTATAATTTTAAAAATAAGCATCACATACACATACATGCACGATTTAAATTATCTTTCTGTAAGACTTTAAAAAACACTTTTCCATTGATTTTACTAATGGCTTGAAAAGAAATTATCAAAGCATTTTTTCGAAATTTTATAAACAATTCCCTCATTTGCGATGGGAAGTGGTTTCTTAAAAATAATACATTAATAAAATCGGGAACAGTCGCTTAAGATAAAAATGATTTCCAAAGTCTTTAAAATGTATTTAGTTCTTACTATGGGAAAGGAAATTTTTAACTAGGGAAAATTAAAAAATTTCTAATTACTAAAGTAAAACATGATTGTTTTATTTATTTCCATACTTTTCCCTGAACTTGTTTTTTACTTTCATTTTGGGGACGTAGGAGCACTAAAGCGGGTTAAATTGATGCTTCGTTAAGGAATTTGATTGATTTAATGTTTAATGAGTCACACTTGGAAGTGAAACAAGGGACATTGGCTTAGGACCTCATATTTTTCAACCCCGGTCAAGTGACGAAGACGATCATTGAATTAGCACGCCTCTCTCTTAACTTCCCCACCACGCTATCGCACAGACTTTGAGCCTAGACAGATACAAATCAGCTAGGCAATACGATGGATCTTTACTGACTCCGGGACTCGACTGAAACAACGCCGTTCATGAGCTGACGACTATGACCATTCAACTACCATGGGCCTCTTCATAAATAGGAGGATAATTGTATCTTATTCCTAAATAGTTTAGCATATTGAATAATTACAGCATAAAGCTATCTTAAATCTATCGAAAAACCTTTTTTACTATAGCTTTAGTCATAAAATCTCAGTGAAACTGATCCGAAAAAAAAAATTAAGATACTAACGAGCTTTGCGGTTTATGAAAGAAGAACAGAAGATATATTGCAAATAACTGTGATGGCAGAGTTAAATTTGCCGTATGGATTCCTTGTAATTTTCTGCAATCTCATCAAATCATACTAAATTAGAGATCTTTTCGATACTGTCATCCATTTTTGAAGTGGAAAAGCGACGAGGGCGGGAATCCTCTTCACCTCCATCTTGAAAACTCTTAAAACGTTCGAAAACACGTGCACGTGATAAACATTCCTTGTCATACACTTCTTTCAATAAATTATAGCGGCTGTTCCAAGTTTCATGTGAAGTTTCTCAATGATTCGTTACACTTATCATTTTTCCCGGGGTGGGTGGGGGAGAAAGATAGAAACAACGCAAATGTAAACGAAAGCTACGGCTATATGGATTTGTTTTGTTTACAGAAGCAAGAGTCACCACATTCGAAAGAAAAGGCTTCACGCTAAGCAGCTGTCTTTCGCTGGCGCTTGGTGCATGCGTACTTCTGTAGCAGCATCAGTGTCGTTATTTAACACATCCACAGGTGTGTGTGTGTGTGTGTGTGTGTGTGTGTAATTAAGAATATAAGCATAAAGCTATCTTAACTATCTTAAATTTATCGAAAAACTTTTTTACGATAGCTTTAGTCATAAAATTTCATTGAAAATGATCCGAAAAAAAATTTAAGATACTAACGAGGTTTGCGGTTTATGAAAGAATAAAGTTTTAGAGGATTTTTTATTAGATTTCTTTAATACCGGGATTGGTTTGCAATCATGTCTGTGGGTTTTTAGTTTCCATTCACGCATTGGTTATAAAAGGGGAAATTCTCTTTCTTTGAAATGACAAGTTTAATCACGTGTGGTAGTTTCATAAGTTTACGCTCTAAAAGTTAATCCCCTTGGTTTCCACAATATAAAAAAATTAGCACTATATTCAGGCGCCCCACTGCGCTCCTTCCATGTAGATGCTTCAAGAGGCGCGGATTCTTGGATATGTGTTGATCTTGATAACATGCAGCTTGATGCCTCTCCCTTCTCTGTTATGGATCATATTATCAATAAGGAATAAGTTACAGTTTTAATATGCCTGCTGTCTCTGTCATGACTACTAAATAATATAAACATGTTTGGAAGCAGAAAAATAGTAATGAAGAATCAAAAATAGAGATAAGAGTCAAAGGATTTAGAAATTGAAAAAGAGTCAATAGTTAAGATTAAGAAACAGAGATAAAAGAATTTAAAGTACTCGTTCTGGGTTTGGACAGAGATGTGTGCTTAAACATGTTTTATAGATCCTAACCATCTTAATCTGCAAATTACTTCAATTCAAAATTTGGTGAAATTCATTATTCAAATGGAAAAGGACGCGCAATCCTAAAATTTGAACACAACAAATCAAAAATGCATACTATTAAAAAATTATTGAAATAAGATCTTAATTCTAATTTAACTTATTTAAACTATTCTAACACAACATATGAACCCTATTTATATTATAAGGAGAAATAAACTATTCTTTTATTATCAAATCATCCTCACACACATATCTACTAGTTTGATCTTCTGTAATATGGCAATTATATTTTATCCCACCAATTCCTTCATAAGAACAGAAAAACTCTATTATAATAATACCAAAATTAAAAATTAAAAAATTTCTGAAGAAAAAAAAATTTTCAGTGCTTGGAACTTAAACAACAACTGAATTTTATGTTGTATACATTTTCTGAGTGTGCTTTGTTCATCTACGAAGGATTTATTTCATTTTAAAAGCATTGTTCTTAACAGTGAAGAGCTTCTCTGAATACAGTTTTCTATAGAGGACATGTTTTGTCTTATATTAAAAGAATTATCATCAATAGTGAAGAATTTTTCTGTCTCAACACAAATTATAATTATTTGCTTGACTGCCGATTAATAAGAGTCACAAGTGCTATTGTCTGATGTGGTTTCAGCGATACTTGCAACATGTACGCATTTTTCAACTTGACCTTTGGAATTATTTTAAAAAGAGAAAAAGCAAAAACAGAAGATTCAGAGGGATGTATACAAATTACAAAAAAATATCTTGCAAATGCTGGAATAGAAAACTTTAAATAAATCTAACTAAAAGTTTTACATGTAGTTGACAGATTCTTATAAGAATACGTAATGTTGTAAAAATTTCATTCATAAAATTTTCGTGTTAAATTTATTTGTGTTTTGATATTATTTTTTTTAAAAACGACAATGGAGTTTTTCAGTTGTTATTTAGTTACAGTCTACTAAATGACACCACTATCCACTAAATAACGTTCAGCTAATGTGGTAAACTAAAATTTGTGATTGCTTTTTCAAAATATTTCTTAGAATTTGTTCGTTTGAAGGAAATCGTTGGCTACATTTTCTGCTTTTGCTACAGTATTTTATAAAAAGAGTTGACAGAACTTTCAGACTGAGATTATTTTTATGTTAAATATTTGTATTTCCAATAAATTATTGTCAAATGAGTGTGTTTTCCTTCCATTTTCGGAACAGAAACTTTTGCTGTACAGAATTCGATAGCACTTACTTTTAGTTTAAATTAGCTTAAAAACGTTATAAAAGATACCGCCAATCGGTAACCTCTTTTTTATCCTCCTTTTTACTGAATAATCCTTATCGGAAATATATCTCTAAACAGGCCTAACTCAGCAGAATTCAATTCATGTATGTTACTATTTATTTTCCCTTACACTTTGGGGGTATTTATCAGTAAATATGGAATCTAAGGTTAGATCATAACTATTTATTTCTACCATGGTCTTATGTCACAGGTTTTTATTTCCAAAATGAATAATTTCACTATCCGTACTATTCCTTGGGTAAATTAAAAATGTCAAGTTTAATTAAGAGGTTGATAAAGGATGTAAGATCTAAATTCCTTTGAAAAATTTTCATGCAATGATTAAAAATCAATATTAATTAGATAGTTTTATTTTTTTAATATGAGTTTTAAAAACTAATTTGAAATGTATATTGCTTCCATGTATTATGAATAGTCTGCAAACCCAATTAAAAAAGTAATCGCGAATATTACTTTCTGAATAATACCCGGCTCTCACAATTCGATTTGAATCCATTCTCCAACTGAACGCTTAGTCTTTTCTAATGGCGCCAATTTTGCTGTAATTTGTTAAAGTGTTTAACAAAGGGAAGGGAATAATTATATGAACTTCCACAAGTAATGCGCATCATAATCATTTAACATTCGCTAAATGGACATTTAAAGACCTTTCAGTCGGTGCAAATTATTTTACAATTATCCTTTGGAAAAGAAAGACAAAATTTCAGAATTACATTGCGTCACATTTATTTATCTTTGATGTTTTCGCTTTAAAGAGATTTTTATTTACAGATAAGCTTTTAATATAAATCATTTAATTAATAGTTTTAGTATAATTGAATGTTGTTTGCTTATTTTTATTTCGAAAAAAAATATTATGACGTATAATTTTTAAATGTCTTCAATTAAATGTGACACATATTCTTAAGAAACTTTCAGTTGCTTTGAAGAAGAAAAAATGATGAAAATTCGCGTAATGATTTGAATTATTCATATAACTATTAATTCAAATAAATATACGGATAATTCTTGAAATTTGCTCTAAACATTTCGTATTCTATTGCGTTTTCATGCATGGTTTTGCATTATAAATTTTTCTTTTTTAAAAAAAAAATTACACTGTATGCTAATAGCTAATATTTGTGTTTACTTAAATGTTCCAGAACACCTTAACAACCCTGATACCCCGTAATTCAGTATGTTTTCCTATATTTATTTATAAAGTTTGTAATATTATTAAGGATTATTCTCAAAGCAGTATAAAAGAAAAATCAAGCTAATAACAGTTTTCAGAGAGAAAAATTTTAAAATCTTAACTATATACTAACACAATTATGAGAAAAACGAATTAAAAAGTAGGAAATATGACGTATTTGTCTTGAGCTAATATCTTTACATTTTTAGAAGGAATATTATTTGACCATCGCATCAGTAAACTCAAACTTCCAAAATTCCAATTCATACACACATTGTCTACATGCTACATTTAAGTACTCAAAAATGTTTCAAGGACAGTAACAAGAAACTTATTGATACGAATATCTTAAAAAATTTATAAGACTGAATTAAAAGCTACTGCCATCATTTATGTAGGCCGATAGGATATAAAAGCGAGCAATTTATTTTAAGTGGGACTTTTTTTTTAGCGTTCTATGTTCTAAAGGAGGCATATTTCTTGATATATAACACGTTGTGCATGCTGAATAAAAATTTTAATTTAGCACACAAAAAAATTTTATACCTTAAGTTTTTTTTATTACATTCACTTTCTTTCATTTTTCATGTGTTTAAAAAACACTGTCTTCTAATTAGAAGAAAATGATGAAAATTATAAGTACCTTCGTATACTAACAACTTATTAAAAAAAGATACTGTAAGCATTTTTTGCACATCTTTCTTTTAATTAATCATCAACGCTATCCTTCTTAAAGCAATTATAGGATTAAAATTAAATAGCGGAAACCTCGTTGTTATGGAAACGAAACATACAAACATTGTACATACGTCGAGGGAGTACTTTTATCTATCTTATGAAATTTAATATTCAATGCACATATAGTTTCTAAAAATGTTATTATGACAGAAAAAGCAATTAACAATTCGAATAGATTCGCTACGCTGTAACTGTTCATTTTATTCAGAATCTCTAGAAATTGAATACAAAAATGGCGATTTTCAAATTTCAGAGTTAATGAGTTACGTAAATGCATTGTGAAAGATTAGATCAAGGACAAACTAATAGTGATAAATTAAAAAAAACTGCAAACCATTACTTTTTTGAATTTTAGTAATACTTGTTATTTTCTGGAAAATCTATCAGATGTGATACATCAACTTGTATTATTCAATCTTAAACTCCTAAAAACCCATTCTAGAATAACATCTTTCAATAAATACAGGAATAAAGAATATAAAAATGCATTGGCTTCTAGACTGAAATAGATATACAAGGAATGAACAGAAAATAATTTCAGTTTCTTAAAATTCGGGTGAAGGTTATATACTATTGAAAAATTTGCAAATTCATGTACATACTCAAACACTGTTTTTCGACAAAGGTTTCTGCCTTCAAGATTCATTTTGTGAGCCGAGAGAGAGGGATGAGCTCTTGCTTATTCATTGGTCAAACAAATCCTCCCGGTGATTATCTGGCCTGTTTCATGGCACTCTGAGCCTCATAAGTGGTGGAAAACATTTTTCCGCCCATAAACGACTTCATAGAGATGAAAAGATGAAAAGATGAAGATGTAAGATCAAAGTTGTTAATGATGCCAGATAAGGCTGTTTAGGGATAGTTGATAATGTTCCAACATAATGAGTCCAAGAATAATTTGTGGCGTTGGCTGTGCAAGGGTATGAATTGTCAACTAACAAATACACTCTTTTGATAAATATTCCGACTCGAGGCCGGTGGTTTTCGTTGAGTCGTGGGTTCGAGTCTTAATGCCACCAATGACCCACCGTGTAGCCGGGGCTAATGCACGTTATATCTGTCGGGTCCCAGATTAGGTGTCATCCTCGTCACTTGACCGAGGTTCAAAGTTACTAGGTCTGTCACCAATAGCCCTAGTGTTGTTTCAAGTGCAACGTTAATAAATCCAAATCAAACTAATTTATATTCCTCTTCTTTCGTTTATATCACCCTCAGTATTTCTTAAGGTTTCATAGTACCAAAACTGCTTCCACCTGGTGCAAAAATTCAGTGAATAGAATCTCTTTATGGTCCCAAAAAATTATGGTCTCCCTCACCACTACCATCTTACACCCAATTACTTTAGCATGTATAACACAAAATTTGAAACCTTTAATAATAGAGAAACATAAAAACTTATCAAAAGCAAATTTATATATCATCCTTAATTTTTTTTCACAGTTAATGATCATTATTTAATTGAACAAAGAAAAGCTCGTGAAAACATTTACATTAATCCTTTATTTTATTAATCAATTTGTCAAAAAACGCAATTTTTTTTTCCATATTTTCTTAACGATAAGAGTTAAACAAAATGATTTTTAAATTAAAATTAATATCCCTTGACTGTAGAAAGAGTCCTAAAAAACAAATGAATAAAATAAAGAAAGATAAATTATTCCAACCAGCCAGTGCGATGAAATTCTATTGTTACTTAGATTCTGAACTTATCGGTCGATTTGCTTGGAACTAGTATTTTTCATAGGTAACAATTATTATGTTGCTGTTACTTCTCAATTTTACATTTGACGTACGTTATGTTCAAAATCATAGATGAATAAATCATATTATTGTGGAAAACTTGGACTTTTTTATACGAATTAGAGGTGAGTATTCGATTAGAAATAGGCTTAATGATCCGACATAAGACCAATTGATAGCACTAAGCTTTATCTACGAGTATAAGAGAAACTTTTTATGCACGTTGAATTTTCCATCTTTCCCCTTAAAGATATTATACATAACAGATATCATACATACAATCACCTTTAATGTTAAGAATTTAAATGTTCAGTATTAGTAACTGTCCCGTCTACCGGCCGTTTTGAATTCGTGAACGCAATGTTAATCCTATAGAACTTATATTAACATTCTCAAATCAAGAATGTTTTATATATTTGAATGTAAAAAAGTACATCCGAAAGAACAAAAAATAACGAGGGTTACTGAAGAATGGTATTTTCTCCCCGAATTTTGAAAAAATTTCGGAATTTTGTTAAAGACCGGATAACCCACAAACGGGAATTGTTAAAATAGTGATAAAAAGATTTTTAAGAATCGGAGGGAAAATGTAGTTCCGAGGAAACGTTCGTTATTTTTTGCTCTTTTGGGTGCACTTTTTTACATTCGAATTAATGAAATTGTATAAATTTGATTAATGATTGTAGAAATCTCATAGGAGTAACATTCTATTTCACGAAGTCAAAATGGTCAATACATGGGAGACTTAAAAGTTTTGATAGCGTTCAATACATACGAAGTTAGTTTAATTGAACTAATTATCTCTAAGTGATGAATTCATTTAGCTACTTTGTTATTTTATTGATTAGATCTTCATTTAATATTACTTTAAACTGCTCTCACGAAGAAAACAAAGTAAATATTAGAAGAAAAAAAAGATTCTCTTATACATAAGTTTTTCTACATTTCAAAATCGAAGAAATACGTAAGATAATTCCACAAATTTATCATTCAAGTTGAAGCGCCTGAGGTAAAAGTTTAGCTCTTATTCCCATATCAAAAACATTTGTTTCAAAAAAAAAAGGTGATACAAAGAATAGAGGAAATTTTTCCAAAATATCCAGCTTACGACGACTTTTATTGTACTATTTGTGCGACGTTCTCATTTATTGCTTTTAAGGCTCTTTCACAATACCAATTCTCGTTTTTATTTACATATGTAAAATATGGAATTCTTAAGAATAGGAAATGTTGCATATGTATTTTTCTTCAGTGTAGACAAACCTAAAAAATGTCAGATATATTTCTGGCTATAAATAAATTTTCAGCTCTGGACGATGTTGTCTCATATGGTTATATATATTTTTTACCCATGCAATTGTGTGGTTTAAAATGTTGTGTTATTATTAGAATATATTCTTAATAAATATTTAACTCATGCAATATATCTTTAAAATATGCCAGCAGAAAATTGTACAAACAATTTACAGATAAGAAATTATATTTTGGAAATAATAAATGGGTTCCTAAAAGCATATGAAATATCATTTTAAATGAAATGAATAGTCCATATTATATCAGAAAGTATACTATATTTTATCATGGTAGAGGAAGAATTTGTTAAAATGTATCTTGTAACAGAAATTATCATCTAGCTCAAATAGCTCAAGCAATCCCTTATTTTATACTGACTTTTACGAATATTGAAAACTATGATTAACAATATAAAGGCTTTGTATTAATGATTTTTTATCTAAATTTTGTATTAAGGATCACTTTTTCAGAAATGGCAATTTTTAAACTCTTAACATAAATTTAAGTCAGAAAAAATACACACATTTTTTTTTTTATAGAATTAAAACAGAAAGACCAAAAAATGTTAAAATTTACACCTATATTACATACAATTATGAAAATAAATCTGTATAAATGTGTTTACATTTTTACTAACTGCTTTATTATAGTATAAGTACCAAAATTTAAGAAAAAGAGAGAGAGAAAGTGAAATCGGGATAATTTGAGATATAACACATCGATCAATAACTCCAAAGACTAACCCAGAGATGGCGCTCGTAGTAAACCAGTAACCAGGTCTTTCTAGAGTACTAATCTTTGCTTGAAACGTGTCAAAATTTTAAGTCGATCGGACCAGGAAAAAGGTTTTTTGAAGTGAAGTGAAAAAGGTTAATTCCAAGTGGGTGCCGCGATTGCTTTCGATGGAACAAAAACAGCAACGAGTCGATGATTCAGAAAGCTGTTTATCGCTATTTACTCGCAACAAAAAAGATTTCTTGCGAAAAAAAAAAAATTGGGGCGGGGGAAAGATTTGGAAAAGCGTTGGAACGATTGTATCACCCTAAAAGGTGATTAACAAAAGGTGTTATGTTGATGAATAAAAAAAATTTTGCAAAAAAAATATTGTTTTCAATTTTATACTCGGGAGTTATTGATCGATGTGTTATATATATATATATATATATATACCGGATGGTTATAATTAAAGTTACACTATTCAAAGGTCTGTAGAACCTGTTCTGCTTATTAGTTTATGATGAAACTTGGAATATATACTATATGAACCATGGGGGAAAGATTTCTGGAATAAAAATATTTGTACAAATTTTGCCCATGAGGTGCTTTTATCGAATATCCCTTAAGCAAATCCGTAAAACCTCTGTATAAACTTGCAGCCAGAGAATCATTCAGTGTACGTTTGTCATCCTTAATCATGCCCTTATCAAAAAAAATTCGAGGTTTACTGGTAAAACTGTTTTATCAGAACAGCAGCAATCACTTAGCTGCTCTGCCAGAATATCGTCGTTTCAAAGATCTGCGAAAAGGCTCCATACCGAAGAATGGTTTGAGGAAGATGATCATGAAATTTGAAGATACGGGAGATTTGGGTGCACTGCCCGGAAGAGGACGGAAACCGATTGGGACTGAAACTGTCGAAGAAGTCACTACTGCTGTGGTTGAAAGAGCCTCCAGTTCCATCTATTCTTCAGCAAGTGGCCGACGAGTGTCACATCAAGAATTTGGGAAAAATTCTGTAAACCACAAAAGCATTTGTTCCAGAAAAATTGAGGTACTAGCTACACTATAAAATTTTCAACTTAAATTTTTTGGTGATGAAGCTTTTGATGTCAAATTTCAAGAATGCCAATTATCCTGTTTCCGCACATTTTCAAGTTAACGAAACAAATTCGAACTTTGCTACCGGGCGTGTATTGCATCTAGACCTATTTTTAGTTATACAAAACCACTTTCGTTTACACAAACTGATTGACAAAAAATATTATAACTAATTTGATCTAGTCTGTAGATTACGTACTAAATGATTTCTTGCCCACACTAATATTTACCGAAATTCCAAGTTTATAAAATATAGTGGATGAAATAATGAATTTGAGACCTAAGCTGAGCTGTACTTAAACTAAATGATATACTTATATTAAAATCAGGAATTTAAATACAATATATATATATATATATATACTGATTAATAGTAAAAGTACTTAAATAAACAAAAATCTAACTGAAGTACTTTAGTATTAACTTGGACATAATCTACAAAACACACAAAATAATATTTATGCATACACTGATAGTATTTTACAAAGAATCTATAAATTTATTAGAGATGAACAATATAGTTACGATACTAATTAAACTATGTCTCTTTCAGCTAAATAATTACATTTTCAAAACATTACAGCATCATACATACACAATAAATGATTTTATAAATTACAATAAATGTTTAAAAAACAAAGAGGTGGGAAAAGCATGAGATTTATACGAACAATTTGTGGTTTCAGTTATTCAGCAATGCGTTTCGTAAAACTATTAATGGTCTCCAAAATTTGCCATAAACAGCCACTTGTAATTTTCCATTAGCCCTCTAAGCGTTTTACTTTTTTGTGTAAAGCTATTTCTAAGGCCATCTACTTAATCACAGTTACCTGTCACGAAAAGATTTTTTTTTTTTTTCACATCTTCGAAAAATCAAAATGCTTTTATTCCTCCTCCCTTTTAAGACGTGGGTGGTCGGTAACATCCCATTTTCATTGCTGAGAGCGGAGTTTTTGTCTCTTAGAGGTAGCTTAGGGTTACTCGTTCACAGCAGTTGCGTGGCCTTAGGCGAATCTTGTGTGAAGGGCCGTTACCTCTTTTGGGGTTCAGATCCCCACTTGGAAATTGTTCACCCAATCCAACGAATCTCAGTAAAACTACGAGGGCTGTTTTTTTCAACCTCCGATTGGTTATAGTAAAAAGTCGGGCGAATATAAAAAAAATAGTTTTATTACCAAAAGTAATGTACAGCAAAGGTTACTTCTCTACATAATCACCTTGTCGATGAGGCATTTGTCATATCTGTGAACAAGCTTTGCAATACCCTCTTCATAAAATGTTGCCGTCAATGAATTGAGGTGAGTTGTAACCGTTTATTTGAGTTCCTGGTCATTTTGGAAGCGCTGCCCCCCAAGCCATTTCTTCAATTCAGGAAAAAAATGAAAGTCACTTGGCGCTAGGTCGGGACTATATGGTGCATTTTCGAAAATGTCCCATTTAAATTGCTCAAGAAGCCGTTTGGTTGGAGAAGCAGTTCGGTGATCTGTAAACTTTCGACACCATTCACGAACAACACAATCACTCATAAAGTTGTCTCCATACACTCGACTCATTCTTCGATGAATTTCCGATGCACTATTCCCTTCTGCCTGCAAGAAACGAATAACACTTCGCAATTCGCACTTGGCGGGAGAATCAATAGAGACAGCCATGTTTAGTTATGTGACTGCAGTTCAACAAGAAAGGGCGTGTTGGGCTCGGCAATGACGAAGAGTGTATAGGGGGACATGCGCAGTAGCCTACTGCGCACACCAGGTAGCTGCCGCATTCCTGGTCTTCATAGTGTGCGATCGGAGGTTGAAAAAAAAATAGCCCTCGCATGAACAAGTAAAAGGTAAAAAAAAACACTTGAAAAAATGGCGTTTTAAATGTTAAAAAATATTTGTTTACTACAAACAAACAAACAAATTATTTTTCTCAGTCATTTTTAAAAACTTTAAAAAAAAAAAAAAAAAAACATTTTGATTTCAGAATTATGATTTTAGCCAGAAAATAGCACCCAATATTCGTTGTTGAATATTAGACCAAGAAAACCCAAGCACATTTACATGTTTTAAAAAAATAATGTTTAGTACAATGTCAGCTACACTAGACTCATACATTTTGTCCCTGGTGCTTCCAGAAATGTCACCCTTAGCGTTTATCTACAGCCGGTGAGTAGTGATAATATAAGGTGACAATTTTTTTTTACAAAAAGAGTACCAATGGTATACCATTCGATAGAATCGTTAGATTTCTGAAATAAAAACTGAACTTTCTCCATTCAATTACGTTTTTAATTTAAAATAACATAAAGAGGAATTTTTATGTTTTTAATTGATACTTATTTTAATCCTTAAGATTATAGTTTTCTGTTGAATGAATATTTTCGGAGTAAGTCGAAATTTTCTTGCAGAGCGCACTCACTTCAGAGTAATTTACACTAAGCGGAAATGCTCTCGTTATATTAGCATTTGTACTAGGGCAATATACTACATATTTAATCAATAGGTTTAAATTTTATTGAGGGATGTATTTTTTTTCATTGCATGAAAATATTTGTAACCATCTACTATCCACATTTAATTTTTCATCCTTCCGTTTATTTAGCGTTTCATCTTTTAAATACATATTCGCATTTATCTTAAAGGGAAAATTATCATCAATAACTACATCTTTCAATTCAGTCAATACAAACTCCATTGTGAGAGAAGCTTCGTCCCGTTTAATTCTGCATTTTAGTACACTTAAAACATTCTAGTTCAGTAAAGTTGACTGACAATTGCTCAATGTATTCATAACAAATTTTGTTAACAATTTTTCCTTTTAGAAATGTATCCTTAATCCCAGGATTAGAACCCTAAAAAATTTGTAAGTTTAATCTTAACCCTCTCTTTCACCTAGACCTCATATGAGGCTTCTACAATAATTGAAAGAAACATTGGTTTAAAATAATTTTTCTCTCAATATTTTTCACTCTAGGGACACCTCTTATCCATTTAAGACTCAAATGGGGCTTCAAATTATTTTAGTATATCATAACAGCTAGCAGCACCAGTCTTGAAAAATTAAAATCATTGATTTTGTGTAATAAGTGAATGCAGGAATAACATCATTTGTTTGTTACTTTAACATACACTGGTTATCATAAATTAAGGAAAAATCACAAAAATAGCGATAACTCTTTCAAAAGTAAGCCAAACCGTGCAAAATTTGCATATGTTGTCCACTAAGAGTAGCTGAGTAAAATTGCAATATGCAAATTAGTGACGCTGCACTCGGCTTACGTCATCTGCCTGGAGCATAAAAGTCCAAGTTTGAGAGAAAGCACACAAATTTTACTGTGATTGCGACATTGAAAATCTGAGATAGCCAATTCGTAATAATGACCTCTAGGCATCATTTGCCTGAAGAACTACGATGGAGAGCCATCGGGAAACTAGAGGCAGGGCAGAGTCAATCAGAAGTGGCCAGATGGCTAAATGTGAGTCCATCTGTGGTTCATAGACTTTGGAGGCAATTTCAAACCACAGATTCGGCATCTAGGAGGTTCAGTCAAGGACGGCCAACTGTTACGACCAGTGCCGATGACCGATATTTGACATTAAGTGCACGCAGGAATAGAACCGCTACTCTGACACATCTTAGATCCTCTCTTGCTGCAGCCACCGGAAGGTTGGTGTCAACGTCAACTGTGCGCAGAAGGCTCCACGAAGGTGGTCTGTATGCGAGACGACCAGCCATTTGCGTGCCGCTCACATCACGCCATAGGAGAGACCGTTTGCAGTGGGCCCGACAACATGTCCACTGGACGTCAGATCAATGGAGGCCTGTTCTCTTTACGGATGAGTCCAGGTTTAGTCTAGAAAGTGACAGTAGACGTTATTTGATATGGAGAGAACCTGGGACCCGTTATCATCCATCAAACATCCGTGAAAGAGATGCATACGGAAGAGGCAGTGTCTGTGTTTGGGGAGGCATATCCTTAGGAGGGCGCACAGACCTCCATGTCTTTCCAAGGGGAACCGTGAATGCTCAGGTTTATCGAGACAACATCCTTGATGCTTATGTGCGCCCATATGCCGGGGCGATTGGTGATTGCTTCCTGTTACAGGTCGATAATGCAAGACCACACAGAGCTCGCATTGTTGATGATTATCTTCAACAGGAAACAATTACGCGCATGGAGTGGCCAGCTCGATCCCCGGACTTGAATCCTATCGAGCACGTTTGGGATGCTCTAGGGAGGCGTGTATCTGCCATCAATCCGCCCCCTCAGACCCTTGCCGCGCTTGCATCTGCTTTACAAGAGCAATGGCTCTCACTTCCTATTGAACTGATAGACCGCATAATTGAAAGCATCACACATCGCTGTTTGTGCTGTATTGCTTCTAGAGGCAATCATATTCCATATTAAAGGTACTTTTTCTATTGCAAACCGATACTTCCAATTTGTTTATTTTATACATGTGCTAATTTCTATACTACTATTAATGTCTGATAATTTCTTTTTATGTTGTTTAATACCTTACTATGTGTTGTATATTGTGGGTAAGTTTCATAAAATTCCATGTGTAATTTCTTGAGTTATCGCGATTTTTGTGAATTTTCCTTAATTTATGATAACCAGTGTACTTCCAAACGAAGTAAATAAAATTTTTCCCATGTTACATGTGTCATATAATCCCATACATATGTCCATATAAAGCACA
Source organism: Nephila pilipes (assembly GCA_019974015.1). Lineage (NCBI taxonomy): Eukaryota > Metazoa > Arthropoda > Arachnida > Araneae > Nephilidae > Nephila > Nephila pilipes. The sequence goes on from BMAW01012920.1 coordinate 39,218, forward strand.
CATGTGTTACATAATCCCATCAAAATTGTTTATTTCTAAAATTTAAACTTCATATTTGTTGGAAACCATAGTACCTCATATGAAGTTTAAAGTAACACGAGGCTGTAAAGGGCAACTCCATTAAGAAAAATTAAACTAAACAAGTTTTAATAAAATTCTTTAAAAAATAGTTTTGTACTATCATTTTAATATAAAATGAATAAATAGGAAAAGATAATGGTCTTGCAAACAAATATACCTCCAATATTAGGAGAACAGATATCCCATATATCTGAAAATATGTCTATTGATAATTTCTCTAAAATGCTGCCGGGTGCTTTTTTTAGAAGAAATAGTAAAAGAATCAAACATGCATGCCACATTAAAAGTGAAAAAAAATTGCCCTTGCTCTTTATGAACTGAAGATATTTTTAGAAATAAAATGTTTAAAGACATACCTTCAGTATTCCGGATTAAAACTTTACTGGGACCAAAACATGACACGAGACTAACCAAAGTTGCTGATTATGTGATGCAAAAACGCTTCATTGAAATAAGGAATACTTTCATTTTGTTCCGAGTAATGCCTCTCAGGACAGTAAAAATAAGCTTTATAAAATTAGAACAATATTAGACCACTTGTCAAGATTGTTTGCTGACAACTGCGACCTGGAAGAGTATTTGTCAGTTGATTGAATGATCACTCCTTTCAAAGGAAGGTCAAGCATCAAACAATATATAAGAGATGAACCCCATCCATAGGGAATAAAATCATGTGTGTTAGCTTGAATTTCTGGCTAAGTTTATGCCTTGAAATTTCTCAAGATGCAAACGCTGAACCTCGCGAATTTCGTAAAGAATTTGGAATAGTTAGAGGTGTTGTATTGAGCCTTTGTAAACTTATAATACATAAAAATCTCAAAGTATTTTTCGTCAATTTATTCATACCCAATCCTCTTTTGATGAAACTTGCTGAATGGGAAAAAATTTGAATTAGAACAATATGTACAAATTGATTACATAAAGCTGCAAATAATTTGAATCCTACCAATGAAATGAAACTTGATCCAAAAGGCCCATTTTCCATCACTACGAGTAAGGAAAACATAACAAGGTAGTTCGACAACTCAACTGTTCATGTGGCTTCAGCATTTCTTGGAGCAAGTCCTGTAGGATCAGTGAAACGTTAGAGGAGGCAAGAAAAAAGTGTTACCGAAATTCCACGACCTACTTCCGTCGAAATGTTTTATAAAAATATGGAAGGGGTGGATCTCACGGATTCGATATTAGGTCTGAATAGACATAAGCTACAACATAAAGGGTGGTTCTTTCGAGTTTTTCACCATGTGCTTAAGATTTGCTTCGTAAATTGTTGGATCTGTTTGAATTAGATCCTAAAATGTACCCATGAATTTATTAGAATTTAAGTTATCCATTGAGAGTTCCTTTATTTATAAAGGTTATTCAACTCAGAGTGAAAAAAAAGGCAGACTAAGTACAATGAAGGATCCACCAACAAAGAAACTCTGAAAAGAGCAAGCTCCTGTTGAATTGAGATGAGATGGTGGTGAGCATTATCAGGCTAAAATAATGGGGAAGTATGATGCCAATTGTCACATATCCGGCTGTTTTAGGAAAACTAGATACAATACATATGTGCTCGATGCAAGGAAGCACTATGCCCAGAGTGCTTCCAGACTTTTCACTCGAATTAATTTTTCTAATTCATTTCTAATTTCATTGTATTAAATAGTAATTGCTAAAATATCCCTTAGAACATTAAATAAATAAGAAAATTGGATTAAATTTTTCACCTGTCTGTTTCCTTTTCTGAATAAGCATTGGGGCTTAGTGACAAATATTTTGAGTCATCCATTTCATGTTTAAATTCTTTTATTATCAAGTTCATATCGCACTCACACGATTACATCAAAAATCATCCAACTGACATCTGCTTTCGCTAACCCCGAAGTCTCGTTTGCGAAGTTATCTTTACAGGCAGCGTATCAATTTCTATTTCAGCAAGAAGCTGTGACGTCAATCGAGTACATTTCTAAAAATAAAGTAACACAACAAATAATGAAAACACGAAGTATAGGAGCCATGACATCTCAACTCCTCCTCCGTTAAGATCTTTTTACATTAATAAAAAGCGTTTCCAGAAAGGTTTACACATTTAAGGAGTTACATTATTTGCATACAAATGAGATAATGTAAAGTAAACATATACAAAAACAATGTTTTCACATATACAAAAAAAAAATTATTTTCCACGAAATTATTACTTTAAACACATCATTTCGGCATACAAATTTCCTTTTAAAATAATCTACTTAAACTATAAGCATTCTGGTGCTGCTTCCCTTTTTTATGAATGACTTCATAGTTCTAAGATTGCTTAGCTAACGTCCATCTCATCAGTCTAGGCACCAGAGTTTTTCTTAAGCCATACTAAGGGATTATGGTCTGTCTGGATGTAAAATTTATACTGTTCATCACAATTGCTTGACAGCATAAATGATGGTAGCATATTCTTTTTCAGTAGTACTGTATTTTTCATTCGGTGGATGTATATTTCTTGCTCAAATACAACACAGGATGTTATTCACCCTTTTCATCTTTTTGATACAAGACTATTCCCAAACCGGCATCAGATGCATTGCATTGTAAGATGAAAGGAACATCAAAATTTTTAGCATATAATACATGTTATCGATGAGGCGCTTTTTAAGTTCTTCAAGCACCAGATGATATTGATCGTTTCCAAGAATTTTGTCCCTTTTTTGTCGTCTCTTTAATTATTCAGTCAATGGTGCAGTTAAAATTGAAAACTGTGGTATATATTTCCGATAATATCCTGCTAATATAAAAAAATTCTTGATTGTTAGTCTTTGAGGTGGGAACTGGAAACTACCTGATAGTTTGGATCTTAATTTCGTTATAAGATCGCTTCCCTTGTCCAACCTAACGTCCAAGATATTTAACTTGTGATTGAGAAAATCTACATTTCTTTATCTTAAGGCGTAATTTTTTCTTGTCAATCCTTTCCAACACTCGGCTAAGATATTTCAGATGTTCAGTCTAGTCGAGGGAGTGGATTGCTACATCGTCAAGGTAAGGCACAACAAATTCTTCACAACCTCTCAATAGTTAAGCCATCATTATATTAAAGTAAAAGGGAGCGTTTTTTAGTACAAATGGCATTCTAAAAGGTTCGAAAGGATCCAAAACTGGTAAAGAATGTTGCTTACCTTTATGCTTCTTTGGTTAGGGATATGTGCCTATAACCCTTTGACAGATCTAGCTCACTGATGTACTTCGCTGCAGCAACTGCTTCAATCCGTTCCTCGATGTTAGATATAGGGAAGTATAGAGTTTTTGTAATTTCGCTCAGCTTCCTATAGTCAATGCATAGTCTGGGTTCCTTTCCAGATGCTTCGATTAGGATCATTGATGTCACTTTCTCCAACTTCAATTGTTTTCATTTGTAACATTTTGCCGATTTCTTAGTTTAAAATATCTTTCTGTCTAGGAGACATTCTGTATGGCTTCGCACAAATCATCTTCTTCTCTGTAAGTTCAATATCAATTTCGACCATGTTAGTAAGTCCAGAAACGTTTGAGAAACAACGAGAATATATATGCGCAAAAGGTTACTTAACTCATTTACTTGTTCTTCATTTCATCTGGATTCAACTTTACTAATCCTCAGAATCTCTTCGAGATTAAAAATATTTGGATCGTTTTCAAATGCAGTAAACTCTTTCTCTAACTCCGAAGTTTCTTCGTTGTAGACAATAACTAGATTTACGAACTTGGTCATATGTTACTTGATAATATGGTTTAAGTAAATTTATATGATAAGTTTGGGGTAGATTTTTTTTGTCAGGAAGATTTACAATATATAATTTCTTTTAGAAATTTTGTTCTCAATTGTACCAGGTCCCCACCATTTGACGGATAACTTATTTTTCGGTGAGGTAGAACGAACAAGTACCTTGTCTCCAGGTTTAAACTCTCTTTTAATGCTGTTCTTATACCATTTTTTTCATTTTTGATTATCCTCTTCCATATTTTTCTTCCAAGTTCCTGACATTTCTTTAACCTATTTATCAGGGTAAGCACATATTTTACTACAGAATTTTCTTCTTCTTCTAGTTGTAACCAATTTTCATATAGTAGAGTGACTGGAGTTCTTAGATTCTTTCCGTGAACAAGCTCTGATTAGCTGAATCCAGTAGATTCGTGTGTCACTGTTCTCAACGCAAATAAAGCTGCAAAAACATGTTTCTCCCTTTCTGGTCCTTCTTCAAAGCACAGAAGTCAAAGTATTCGATTTATAGTGCGGTGAACCTTTCCGTCGGATTGGTTTGTGGGTGGTTGACCAAACAGTTAACAACTTTAACTCCAAATAGTTCAAAAAACTTAGATGTTAATTCACTCATAAATGAAGTTTTTTGATCATGTTGAATCGCGTTCGGGAAACCACTGCTACTGAATATCTGCAGAAGAGCATTAATAACCGACACAGAGGTTATGTCAAGCAAAGCTACAGCATTCGGGTATTTTGATGGCAAACACATTGCTGTTAGAAGGTATTTCTTCCCAAAAGTTGTTATTGGTAATGGTCCAAAGGTATCAATGGAAAGTTTAGAAAATACTTCCGTAATAACAGGAACCAAAGTCATAAGGACTTACCTTTTGTCACTAGATTTTCCCACCCTTTGGCAAGTATCACAAGTTTTCACATAGTCTTCGCAAACCTTGAAACAATTTTTCCAGAAAAAATACTTCACCAAACGATCCTTCATTTTGTCGCTCCCAAATGACCAAAGGTACCTTCATGGGACATTTTTAAAATATCTCTGTGGAATTTAGTGGGTATTAAAATTATTTTCCATTCCAACCCACTCTTATCTACTTTCGTAATTTTCCTTTGTATAACTCGTATTCTTTCTTATCTCCCCCTCCCCCCTCTTTCAACATCTTTCATCAAGGGCATTAATTCTGCAGCTTCCTTTTGAACTTGCACGAGTTGATCCACATCAAGTTTGGTTAATTCAGCTTGGGATTCATGATCAGTAGGAAGGAGTTCCCCCTCTTCTGGATTCGTATCTTCACTGTTAATGACAATGCTTTGGGGATCTTCTACCAATTGCTTAGAAGTCTTTTCTTTTCTCAATTCTTGTTTCCTTCATTTTTGAAGAGAGCAGCAGCCCTATTCCCTAAAAGATAATGACCACGATACAGTTCATCCAGAATAACAGCTGCTTTTGTAAATGCTCTTCCCCATTCACATTCAATATGAACTTCTGCTAGTGGTAAGCAAATTGAACTTGTCCAAAGGCTGTTGCACCCATACATGTTCCCCAGTCATATCCTCGGATGTCACAAATCTACAGCAAACAATATCTACAGTGGCTCCAGTGTCGCGAAGGTTTTCGGTATTGATACCATTTATTTTTCCATGAGAAGCATATGACTGCAAAAAATTTGTTATCGCATCCCATTCAAAAACAGAATTTACAGGCTTCGTAGTTTTCTTCAGTTTTGGACAGTTTGGGCGTAAATGATAAAGAGAATTATAGTAAAAGCATCTCAGTTGTCTTCTTTTTTCAAATTCCTTACTGTGGCTAGGTCCAAAATGTTTTCTTTTAGGCTTGTTTGACTCGTATTTCAACCATTCGAGGATATTTGTCAAACCTTCCAAACTTGCTTGGTCCTTTAACTTCATATTTGTCTTTCGAAAATGCAATAACTTTTTTAGTTTAAAATGTTTTTCTCACAGCTTCGAATTCTTCTAATTTTTTATACAATTTACTAGGCTAATTAATAATGTACCATTCATCCAAGTAGTATTCTTTAAATTCAAATGGTGCACGTTTTTTCATCTGATCTGCAATGATTAGATCCCGGAGTTGATCGATGTTTCAATATTTAGTCCTGACGTCTATCAATTGAAACAGATCTGCAATTCATAATAAAAATCTTGCCAAGTATGTTCAGTAATTTCTGGTGCGTATTAAATAGTTCTCGGAATTTTTCAGAAGTTAAAAATAATTTCTTAACATGATCATAATCATTGACTTTTTCCCTCAAACTCACGTGAAATTATCTGCGTGATTTATTACGGGATGTGTATCCAAAGATGTGTGATCCAAAGTTCGTTTTGAAGTGATATTCTGCTAGCTTGACGCTCAAATAGTACTAAATACAGGCTAATATCTTCCTTCGTATCATATTTATGAAGAAACTTTCTTAATTCCTTACTGGGTATTCTTGCACCTTCCATTTGCGGTTCTTGAGCTGATCTTATTTGAACTTCTAGCTTTAATTTTTCCAGCTCAAAATTTTTTATCAGCCGTTTTTCCTCCAATTCTTTCTTCTGTTTTCGCTCTTGAATTTCCCATTCTTCTTTCCATTTTATCTCTATACCAAATCCCTCAAACATCGATTTAACGATTTCTTCTTCGTATCCATCACTCTTTAGAATAATTTCTTTTAATGCTATCATTTTCATTTCCTGAGTAATTTTTAAATCTTATTCTTCGGTCAATCTGATTAAGTCCTCCTTTTTATCCTTTGCTAATTATGCCATTTTCTTTAGGAAAGCAAAAGAAAACACCAGAAAGCTAATTCATTCAAATTAACTAAAAATTTTGGCCTATCTACAAATTTACAATATCCAGCTGAAAGTTTGCCAAAATGTAACTTAATTTCCTTCTCCAAAAAAAAGTATATAAAATATTCAAATATATACATATAAACAAGCATAATTACAAGAAAGCAATCATACAATTCTTATAATTCAAAAACAGAACTAACTTTCTTTTTAAATTAAAAATTTTAAATGAAATTGGAAGCAATTCTTATTACCTTAAGTCTATCTTCTGTGATGTTTGTAATTAAATTCAGAAAGCATACACATTCAATAAAAATATTAAAACTAAATTTGCATTTGAAAACCAAAACAGAAGTGATTTCTTTTAACAACACTACTTCAGTTCTTAACTAGCACACATAAAGTAAGAAATGAAGTAAATTCTTAGAATATTACTATGATTTTTTACACAAATATAAAATAACTTCCCAATGCTATCGAATATCTCAAAATAAAGCTATCCTAGATTTTTCTTAACAATAATTGTAATATATTTAGAGCTCTACAATATTTTCATTAAAATACAATACTAACACTATATATGTGTGTGTGTGTGTGTGTGCATGCGTGCGTGCGTGCGTGCGTGGGGGGGGATATATATATAAGACGCAATTCCAAAAATCGAACTCATTACTGTACATACTACTACAAAGCTTTTCTTGAAAACGACGATATCTAAGTACCCGAAACAATAAATATGTGGAGGGCGCACTTTCTGCGAAACCATTATTGCCAAGTGCAGGGAGCTCTTAAACAATAACCGGGGTGGTTATATCATTAGCATTCTTCATCGAGAAAGGTGTGGCTCACTTTTACCACATACAAAATTGGCTTTTTTTTGCCTCAATCGGAATCAAATCCTAGAGCTAGCCACTAATAAATTTAAGCTGTGTCGTAGTGGCAAATATTTCGAGGCATGCATTTCATGTTCAAAATCTTTTATTACCAAGTTTATATCGTACTCACACGATTACATCAGAAAGTATCATTTAGACATCTGCTCTCGCTAACGTTGGCGTCTCATCTGCAAAACTGTCGGGGAGGACAGCATATCAAGAAGCAGAAGCAGTAACGTCAGTCGAGTACATTCCAAAAAAAAAAGTAATAAAAAATAAAAATAATGAAAATACAAAGTTTAAGAGCCTTGACGTCACAGCATGTTTGCAACCTTTACTTACAAGTCTCAAATGTGGCTCCTCAAATTTACCTTCATGGGATAAAGAGGAACAAATAATATTTTTCTATGGAATTTTAAACAAGAATTTATAAGTATATTAATTCATAGAATGATTTTTTTTTCCTTGATTTTTTCATAATTCGTGAGTGAGAGGGTCAAGTATTAACGGTGCCAGTTCATAATCATATGTCATTCTATATTGCAAACAAAAATTAATTTTCATATGAAATTTTATCATAATTAATTTTTGGTTAGTTTATAGTAAAATGATGCCTGGATGTGAAGAAAAAAGAGCAAAAGTTTTGATGTACCGTTTTGAAAGAATGTTTTCGTAAATGCAGGGTATTTTACATAATGTGACCGATGCATATCATATAGTTGAAAAAGGCGCTCAATTCCAAGTAAAGAAGTTTGAATTTAAAATGACAAATTCTTTACAATACCAATAATATCATTTACACTTATTATTAACAATTTCTGAATGAATTTCTGAATTATTACTTTATAATGTTGGCGCTTTATTTAATATTAGGTATATAATATGAAGAACAGATTTCGAGATGAACTTTATAATAAATATTTCAAAAACTATTACAGATATGCTTTTTTTTATGTATACTTACGTTTTAGCGTCTCAGCTTTGCTCCCACGTAAAAATTTTATTGTAATCACCAAATTTTCCAGCATCTTGCTGATAACATGCAAAGTTTTCAACCAAATTATACAAGACTTAAAGAACATAAGAAAATTTGCTAGCAATGCAATACATCAAAATTTGAATTTAATATTTCAACTATTCATAGAATTGTGAGTATTGATGGTAAATAATTTTTAATTGCATATACGCGTTACATAAATATATATATATATATATATATATATTCGTAATTTCTAATGAAAATTTTAGATCAGCTAAAATAAAATTCTTAATTTGGGGTGAGATTACGAAAAATGACCGGATTTTAATTTTATTTTCTAACAGAAAATAAATTGTGAGAGATTTTACATAAATGGATGCCTTTTAAACTTGAATCTTCGAATAATAAGTGAACAAAAGTATATGGAGAAATTTACAATTGACATTTATGCATATAAATAAATATAAAGGTACATACACTCTTTTAATTATTAATTATTTGAAGATTCATGTTTAAAAATATGAATTTGAGAGGAAACGCTCATTTATCTTCTCTTTGAAAGAAACTGAAGTTCATCTGTTAAAAGTCGGATATATTGCGGTATCTTAATTATAAAAACTAGTGATTATATGAAAGCTCCCTGAACACTTGACTTTGAAATTATGAAAAAAAACTAATGGATTTTAAAAAAAAAGTTTTTTTTTTAGTTGTTATTTTTATCAATACATAAGAAAAAAAAATTCCAAGTAATGTAATATAGAAACTTGATTATTATTCATTTGTTATAGTTGGAAAGTTTAAAACGTTTGCAATTTTGAAGCTTTCATTGTTTTTTACACCTCATTATTTTAAAAACTGAAATTATTGATTAAAATAAAATAAGTGAAACGATAAAATATATTCATTGCTTTTACATACTCTTTGAAATTAAACAGATATTTTATAGAAATCACTTACTGATGACTAGTGCAATTATGGGGGGTTACAGAAATTCTTACTCCCCCCTTTTGAACGAATGCCTCAAACCTAAGGTCAAGAGCAGAGTTCCCTAATGAGTCATAAAACTTCATATCAACATCATTGTGTTGCCACATCCCAACCCAATTTTCTATCAAGATTTTAAGCATTTAAGAGCTTTTCCGATCTATAAAAAGAAGAAGCTGAGTATTCCAAGATTTTTGGCATGTTATGTTGACTGAATTTTCCACTAACGTGATAAACATGCCTCGATGCACAAAGGTCAATTGGGGCAATGGGAGGACATCATGGAGTTTCCCATTCGTAAAGTTGAAAAGGCCTTAGATTTATTGACCTTAAGTTATCTCTCTCTCTCTTTGGAAGGGGACGTGTGCGTAAGAATCTAAAGTTTCTTTTCTCCTAGTATTAGAAGTGTTTAAGATTAAAAATGTAAGCTTTATTTATTTTTATGAGGAAAAAATAATAATAGTAAAAAATAACAAGAAATAAATAATCGAGGAAAAATTATAGTGAATAAAAATGTAAAACAAAAAAAAAGAATGGGGAGATTTGCCTGGCATTTATCAGAGATAGAACTCTGAAATGTTGCCATATATTATTTTCGAAGATGTTCAAATTTAATTTATAATTAGAATCAATATAATGATTATTATTTAACAACTTACATAAATACATTTAATTCGTATAAATGTTGTGGAACAAAATTTGAATATTATTTTGTCATGTCAAAACTAAACTATTTGTATACTCAATAGACATATTGAGATTGATCTATTAATCATAATTGTTCTTTGAAATTAAACTTACTTATAAACCTTATGGATAACTTTTCATTATTTCAGAAATTTAAGCAGAAATAAAGTATAAGTAATTGGGGGGGGGGGAATGTGGACCTTTTTCAGTCATATTTATTTATAAAAAAAAAAGCTCTCTCTCTCCTCCTCCGCCTACAAAAATTGTTCAATATAAATTTTTATAGATCGCTTCCTTTCGTTTTATTGCCTTAATAGTTAAATTTAGGAAATACATATTGTTATCATAATTCATTTATATAACAAAAAAGCATTTCCGGACAGTAAAAGGGGAGCTAGCATCTATTTCAGGTTTAAAACTTTTTTCTTTTGCTTTGTCTTTAACTTTTCAGGTTTCTTTTTATAATAAAATATAAAAATATTTCTTTCCATATGTTACGAACAGCACTTTCTGAGTAAGACCCTAGTACCAGAGAAAGCTTGTTTAGAATTTTGAACAAATCCACACCGTATCTCCAGGATCTGGCCCCAGCGACTATTTCCTGTTCTCAGATCTCAAAGAATGCTCAGAGGAAGAAATTTTCGCGAATTAAGAGGTGATCGCCGAAACTGAGGCTATTTAGAAGCAAAGGACAAATCATGTACTACAAAATGGTATCGAAAAGTTGAGGGTGCTATAATCAGTGTATCCTTGAAGGAATTATGTTGAATAAAAACTAACTTTGCC